>JARKHS020035761.1:0-209088 GCA_030143305.2 Amblyomma americanum | reverse complement strand
CTTTTACCTTGTTCGGTCTCTGTCGGTCCCTTGTGTCTGTCCGCTCATTTAGTCCTCTTTTTGCGCTGTACTGTTTCCTGCAGAAAATGGCTTGAATATGTTGCCAACGGCAGCTATATGTGACCGCACACAAACGTAAAAAGGCCTTCAAGTGGGCCGAACGCATCGCTGGCGCCGTTAAATGCTGGTTCCAGCAGCGAAATCCGCTTGGAACGACAAACGCGCTGTCCAGGCCGGATAAAAGCCGATGAACGTTGTGTCACGCAAAGCACCGAGAGCGGCGAGCGATTAAGAGCACAATGACCAGCTGGAAGACAAACAGCTGGTGTAAATAGATCAAGACGAGAAGGCAGCCAGAGAGACCCAGCGAGATGTCGAGCGGAATTAACAGGAATTAACATGTGAATTTAAGTTTTCTCAGCGGGTTTCTATCGTAGTCTTGTTGGTTTAGGGGGAAATGTTTCTGAACAACCACCGTCACCTCTTGTGGTTGTTGCCCCATATCGTACTGCTCTGCTGGGCACCCTCAGGCCAGTAATTAGGAAGCACCGGCGAGCCGTTTCCTCCTCTGGTTTTCAGATGGGTTCTGAGAGCTACAGAAACAAGTTGCTTCCTTATTAATTTAAGACTGAAGTTTAAAGTTCGTATATGCTCTCAGTCATGTCATCTGGGGCTGGATAATATGGTATAATGCATGTTGTGAGTTCATACGTTCGTACAGAAAATGTGGTCGTGTTCTTAGGGCTGCATAACTTACAGCTAGCAGTTTATTTAGCCAGGCGCCACTTGTGATGATAAGTGCGTCGCAGTAATTGCTTAACAGGTTTGAATAGTCTATGTGCTGGGCTTCAGCTATAAGTAATGTGTGAAGAAGTAGAAAAAATAACATTCGATCGACTGTCCTTGACCATGTTGTAAGACGCATGGGTGGAGACACAGTGGCCAGAGGCGTAGGAAGACATGCCCGCTATAGCTCTTCCAGTAGCAACAAGACAACTGTACCGGGAGGCGTCCATTCTCGCCTCTTAATTGAACCTGTCATGTGGCTATAAACCGGTATCTTGATGGCGAAGCAGTAGGCTGGTCTGGCGTCCCTATAGTTACTTCGTTTGTTAACTCGATAGTTGGGTAGTTCCTTCAACGCCACATTTAGCGTCCGTTACCGAGCCCCGTACAGTGCCCAAGGCGGATTTATAGTGGTGGCGAAGGCTGGGCCGAAAAGTGGTTTAGCGCGACTGCAGCACAACCAGAGGATGGGGGGGCAAAACACTCATATAAATAAATGATAAAACTACAAAATTGGAATGTAATCTGCCAATAGAAAAGAAAAAATATATTAGCACCTTGTTTTATGAAAGAGGTAAGTCATTTTATTAAAACCTGGCAAATTTTGTATTTTTGCAACACTCTTGACCTGCCCCCTATTCATGAGTGTGCGGTGCATTACAGCGCGTCTTTGCAGGCCTTGTTTCGATACCCGGCTAACCCGGCCACAGTGGCGATTTCTTATCGCCAGCTGTCTGCGATGACACGCCTGGTAAAGCGTATAAATTTAGCTCGCCGGTCTCAAAATGCTCCTTTTGCGAAGTTTTCGTCGTCCTTGCACGTCGCTTCTTTGTCACCGTTCGGTAAGATTTGCACCCCGCTGCACCGCTGCGGCAGTTTTCTCGGTTTTGTCGTTTCCTTCGGCGTGCGGCCAGTGCGAAGCCTTTTTCCGTCTTTGCACGCTTCGCGCTCTTCTTTCGAAGCGCTTAGCGCTTCATTTCAAGATGAGCTTGCGGCATGTGAAGAAACGATGCTCCGTGGTACACCAAGGCGGAACACTGCGACAGCGTGGATAGTACCATTGGTGTCACGCTACACCGATTCCCGCTGGACTTTCACAGGTGTGTCGTCTGCTCTAGGTATGCGCGATAGCTTCGATATGGTTTCGCCGGGCTGTTCGCTCGTGTTTCATAGCTGTAACCCGTTCGTGCGTACTTGGCTTCATGTCTTTTTCAATGTATGGTATTTGCTCCTACGTTGAGCACGTTTGAGGGCGCTAAAGCTGGCTTTAACATTGCCTTGCAGATGTAAACGCACCTGCTATATTCTTTCAGCTGAAGAAATTAAATGTGAAGAATAATCCCAGTGTGCTCTATGGTCTGTGTTGATGCGCCTACTTATGTCATGTTATGTTTGCTTCAATTGAAGCTGTCGTAGCATTGTTTTCTATACTTTTCAATTTCCTAACTGACAACGTTCGTGGCACTTCAGGGCTTTTTCCTTCTGCACTGTGACTATTGAGATGATTAGCCAACTTAAACAATACTGCTTGTGCTGCCTGTGACATGTATTTTTTGTTTGTGTGCCAAGGGTGTGCTTTGTGACTGTATTTGTTTGGTTGCTGCAATAAACAATGAATATGAAACTATGAAAACCATACTTGCCGTACACTCTATTGCGAACTGTGCACTTGAGCCAGTGCTTTGTGCATCATACCTTGCATCATACCTTGCTGTACTCAAAAGCTCTCAAAAGTACTAGCACCAGTATTTGCACTACGAATCATGCATGCTTCGCCAGTGTTTGGAAGTGTTGCTGCCTTTCTATGCTGCCCCTCCTTTACCAGTCACTTTCATTGCGTTCCCAATTGCACATTAACAAGGCCATAACTAGCAGGAACTCGAGCACATTTGACTGGCAAAGGTTGGGGCGCGCTGAAAGGCAGCAACCTTCGAGAGGTACGGGCTCGAAAACGCGGATTCTACAGAAAGACCGCTTTATAATTCGCGCCAAAAGCATACGTATGCGTGACGTCATTCTACGTCACGTTTGCGTAGTTTGCCCCCCAAAATCCAGGGGGCGCTGGAGTGCCCACGAGCCGCCATTTTTTGGACCAATGGGCGTCTATGGAGCCTTCGCTACCAGTATACATCTACCTGGCAGTGCCCGCGCTTAGAAATGATAAATAAAAAGAGTCGCTTACCGCACGCCTGTGGCATGATTTCGCTCAACAGTTCCCAAGCGCCAAAAAACTAAGGCCCTTCGATAACTTCCAGCTTCGGCGGCAAAGAGAAAGTGCAAGTATTTTTTATTTTTTTTTTGCTGCACAAATTTCGCCGCTTGGCCGGTAGAGAACGCTGCGATCCCAAGCACGGCTTGGAGCGGCGTGTTTGGTACTTTTATCTGGGCTGCGGCGTCTTGAGCATTTCGCGTGTCGTGTCGTCACCTGCATTTTTTTACACCGTGACCGTTACCGCAGGAACGCGTTTGTTTAATCACAGCCGTTCAGTAAACATGGTCTAGTAAAGAATAGAAGGTTTGCTGTCACATGCCTGTGTGGGCACACTGGGAAGAAGCTGAGAAGGAACATCACACCATGATAATGACAACAACATGGCTGCCATACGCTGCGTGTTTTGCCCATTCAGGAAAATTGATCTCCCTGCCTCGAGAATCAACGCAGTACCCGTTTTACTACTTCCGTGCATATCAGTAGCTGTTGACTGTAATGCTAAGTTCAAAAATTAATTACGAGCCGCAGAGGTGGTTCAAGTTATCGCACTCGGCTGCTGATCCCCAAGAATCGGGTTCGATGCCGACCGCGGCGATCACATTCCGATGAAGGTAATGCTAGTGGCCCGCGTAGCGTGCGATGTCAGTGCACTTTAAAAAAACCTCAGGCAGTCGAAATTACCCGGAGCCCTCCACTACGGCGTCCGTCATCGCCAGGGTGGCATATTGGGACGTTTAACCCGATAAACCTATAAACCGAAGAAAATGTATTCTTGATGTCAACAAAAAAGGCTCAACATATTTTCCGCTCAAGACTTTGAATGTACACTCTCTTTCATATTTCCTAAGGCGACTTCAGCATATAACTCTACCTAAAGCTGCGGCATAGAACACAAAATTTATTACGTCCACCTTCAATATAACAACACGCCTTAGCACCTGACGGCGCCGTATGCTTTGACTTATTCGGTATATAAGGTAAGGGCTGTAGTGCATCTTGAATATTAGGGGAAGAACTGCTGCTCCATCTTTCGGGAGCCCGGGGGTATCTGCCAGCTCTGAGCATGAAGAAGGAGGGAACAAGAGGAGGCGGAGGGAAGCTTCTGTTCGCGCTGCACCGGGGCATTCGTTACCGCGCGCGGTGCAACTGGCTGAAGCCTAGCATGTGAGGAGCGATGGTCATAAAAGCATGGATGCCTGCACTGTCGCCGAATTGCGATTACGAGCAATGCCGCCGCAGTGTCGCAGTAGGCAACAATGACCTGGGAGCCAGGGTTACAGCGAAAACATTTTTCTCCATTATTCAAGACAATTGGCGGGATATCATACATTGCGACACCACAGATTTGCGGCAGCATGGTGACAACCATTCAGCCATCGCGTTGACAGTCAGCGAAACGAGGGTGTAGCTACGCCAGCGAAACCGTTGCAATGCGCACAAAAGGATTCGGACGTAAACGCGGAAGGCGCCTACGTATGTGACCGATCGGGATGAAAAGTGAAACATCCATCGGGACTCGATATATTGAGCCGTTTCTCGTGAAAGGGAGGACAAACGTCTAACACAGGCGAAGCTTCTCCATTGCCAGTGAGGGACCTCCGTGTGAGCAAGTCGCGCTCACCGCCGTGGAGCTATCTCGTTGCCGACCATGTTACCGTCCTTGCCATGTTGTGTATTTCCCTTTGAAGCATGCACTCTGAGGAGCGCGCATTGCTCTCCACGTTAGGGGAAATGGCGAAAAAATGAAAAACAAAATGGTTTTAAGGAAAGGAAGTCACGCAGCAACTGTCTCAGGTATCCCGGTGGACATCCGATCCGCGCCGTAAGGGAAGGGATAAACGAGGGACTGAGAGAAAAAAAGGAAGAAATAGGTGCCGTAGTGGAGGTCTCCGGAAAAAATTTCGGCCAAGCAGGGATCTTCAACGTGCAGTAACATCGCACAGCATACGGGGGCCTTTCGCGTTTCGCATTTATCGAAACGGGGCCACAGCGGTCGGGTTCGAGCCCAGGTACTCTGCGCGGTCCTGGGCCAAGATCACACAAATGCACTCAAATGCGTTTGGGTAAAGATTCAACAAAATCTCACTCCGCGATCATTTACCTTCACTCCCCTCCCCGCACCGTAGTTGAGTTTCAATAATTGCTTCGATGGTAAGTTTTTTGTTAAGACCGTTAAACGTCCGCCACCAGCTCTTCAATAAAGTAGAGTTTTTCTTTTTATATTCCGCAAATCATAATGAAGTTTGGTGACAATTTCTGGGTACATCGTAAATGAGCTGCTGCTTTAGTTCTTAGTGGGCGAGTTTACATAAGACCAAGTTACTTTCTCCGCGTCCCAGCTGACGTGCTGCGTGAAAACTACGAAGTATAACATACACATTAGCGCGGTGGATAGCACTTTGTGCCGTGCTTGCCCCACTGTTGCTCAAGCCATTGAGTGTTAGTTTTACGTCGTGACCCTGCATCATTCTGGCACTAAGTGCACTCGGAAAATGAAAACCGGCATTACTCCTTCTGCGCTGCTGTTTAGGCTTTCAGGGGAAAAAAACCATATCTTCATTAGACATATATCATGTCAATTGGAGGTTTATTCTCTAAAACAGTATAACGGCGAGAGGTCGCCGTCATTCGACACCGCGACGGTGGACGAGATAGTGTTCGAGAACTGCTTGCGTAGCCCACATGTGGGGGAGCAAAGCCAACCTCCAAAGATAGCTTCCCATCCTTGCTACCTCTGCACGTCTTCAACATGCACGAGGAGCCTCCTTACAGAGCACGTAAAACTTGAGAGAGATATCGCAAAAAAGTGGCTGGTTATATGAGGAAAGACATTGTGCAGACGAAAGAGCCTTTCTTCTATGAACTAAAAAAAGGCAGCAGTAATGCTCGGAGGCACCGGATGCCGGGGCAGCAGCGTGAGTTGGAGTGCCGGTAAGCAAATCGGTTTACTGCGCCTCTCTTAGTTCGAAATCCCTGCGAATCTCATTGCTGACGCCCACATCCGAGCGTCCACGATCTGGTCCCCGGCTCATCAGGGCCTGTGGGGGAACGAGAAGGCGCAGTGCGGAGCGTCACTTTCCGGTCGATCGCCGCTGACGCGCCTCCTCCTCGCGAGGAACAGCTCTCATCGGTTGACGAACTCACAGCATTCCATGAAATCATTTCTCATTATAAGCTCGGTCGTAAGACCTATCCAGTAGCAGATATACAGCTGAGTACGTAAGAGGAAATCAGGTGGAGGAAATTGCAAACCGGGGTGTTTCCAAACCCCCCACTGTGCAGTAAATGGCATCCAGAAGTCTATAATCATAGATGTAAACGCTGGAATAGCATTGCAGATCCAGTCCACATGGTCTGGACCTGCCCTTTCTATATCGACCCGAATAGAAATGTACAATCCTGGGAGATCTTATTGAGCAATCACGAAGCAGAAGAACAACGCAAAGTCATCGGTATCGCCCTGACCGCCGCCGAGTCCCAAGAGATTCCGGCCGACGGTTAGGGGAATGAATGGGGGTTTAGGCTATAGCCTTCTCCCCCGTCATTTTTCACGGGTAGCAAATTAAAGTTATTTCTCTCTCTCCGTGAAAGAAGAAGACAGGAGTGCAAGAGAAAGAACAGAAAAGAACAAAAGAAAGAACGCGTGCCTTGCATATCCTGCTGCCTTTTTTCTTGTTCCCCAGGGCGTGCACACTCCACATGGCACTCTCAAATCCCTCCAAATGCCACTCAGAAAAGCATCTTGGAAATTATAAAGGCTCACTCGGTGACTTCGATGGCACTTCCTGAAGTACCCCAATTGGCGACTTAAATGCTGATGTCATCAAGAACAATCGACTAGTAATCTAGTAAACAACTAGTAATCAACTAGACAAGAACCCAACGTAGTCTACATCGTCACGAAATACGTATAGCGCTCAGCAGGCAGAGGAGTGTGACTATGATTATGCTTTGTCGCTACTGGGGAATCCCTGCGCTGTCACCACTGTTGTGATGTTGTGGTGGTTGCGGTGTAGCGGTCACGTTAGCTGACAGTCGGCGCAGCGTCCACGCAAGGGCATGCCAGCCGAAGAAAGTCGACGTTGCATCGTTATGAAAAGGGCTATATGCAGGATGTTTAACCTAACACTTCACAATTTTTAACAGCAGGCTTTTTGAGTCTTAAGAGCGCTTTATTAAGGCATAGCATTGCAAGCGACGTAATGCATCATAATACAGCTAAGACGTGCGAACTAGAAGACTGTTTAACTAACTTTTAACTATTTCCCTTTGGCTCTTCTATTAGAGAGACATTTGGCCCACCGCAAGCAATATTCATATCAGTTTTTATAATTTCGAAAACGCGGGCACCCTCGGCGCTGTGGCCGAACAAATTTGGACTAATTGGAGGAGTTACGTGCACTGGAGAAGTTGATTTGCCTGTAAGCTTCTCGACTAAGTATATATTCTGGCGCGATGTAGGCGAAATTCGTTTGGCCACAGCGCCTAGGGTAACGGCGTTCTCGAAATTCTGAAAACTGATATGCATATTATTTACGGCTGGCTACACACCTCTCAATAATTAGGGAGCCTGACATTAATAGTTCGTAAGTTATATATTCGACAGAAGTCAACCAGCTTGCAGTTGTTAGCATGTCCTCGCAGTATTCTGATGTACTACACCGGTGGCAATGCTATGCCGAAAAAGGCTGTCTTCTAACTCAAAAAGTCTGTTTCTAAAAATTGTTTGAAGTCTTAGAAGAAACAGCCTGTATAGAATATTTCTATGGAAATATGAAGGTTCGGCGCGTTGATCGATAGCGGGACGGCTCCCCGAGACGGGCTTGCTTGAACAACGAATACTCGCTCAATGCGTCTCGCTCTCTCCTTCTCTCCTCGCTTTGGCCTCAAGCGCATTCTTTTCATACACTTGGCGGTTGACCAACGGTTACATCACCCGCTCCACCAAGAGGGCCCGCACTGGCCCCCAGTCAAGCCCAATCGTGTTCCGGCCAGCATTGAGGCGAGCTTGGGCTTGACCGATCAGCCCAACAGGAGGCCAGCGGAGAAAATTTATGTTTAAAAGATCGGGCAGAACAACTCATAGCCACGCAATGCCATGACCAAAAAAGGCATAATAAATTGCAATGAACTTGAAAGTGGAGCCACTGATTGGGAGGAGAGCTCCATTAGAAAGACTTCATAGAAATGACTTCACAAAAGTTTATATTTCGCAGGCGCTTCGAATGTGGCAGAGTTTTCGCACTTTCATTTGCAGTTTTCTCAGCAACTTTTCCGCGCTGAATAAAACTCGTCGCTAGTATTCCCTAGGATTAACCTGCCCGTCTTGCTTTGTATGATACTACCATTTAGTGTCCCTTTAACATATGTTGTTCACATGTTAGTCCGCATTTAAAGCAGCAGACGGAAATACACCAAGTATTTTGTGTTCTGATTGTCCTAAACAGTTAACTTTCACGTTCCAGCCTCTATATGTCAGTTCGAAGCGTTTCAGTCGGCGTCATCCAGTTGAAAGAGTCCACAATGCTGTAAAAAATCCGTAGCCACCTGCTTCAAAACTTGTACGAACAAATTTGAGCCAGCCTAATCTTACTTCATGCAGAAAAGAAGCAATTAAAAAAATATCAGCCTACAAAAGTTCTCCAGGCTATATATAGGGATGTAAGAGTTTGAATTCGGACGCTTCGTCGCCCGTTTGCCTGCGGTCGGGAAGAGAAGCTAAAGAAATGAAGCAAGAAATTTTCCTATGCGTTTGGAACACTAAGAGAAACATTACTGAGCGTCCAGTTTCAAGCTGCTTTATTTATTTTAAGGAAAGCTGGAAAATCCAGCACATTGAATTTCGCTTTCACATTTCTTCTTTTCTTTTCAAACAAGCAGAGGCATGAACAACACTTGAATTACACTGCCGTAACAGTGCACACAAATATGGATCTCCGACCAGAACTGAGCGCTCAAAAATTACCGTGTCTGACCATGGCCGGCCTCAGAACTTGGCGGGAATAAAATATAGAAAGCGAAATAGTAGGTATAGTCAAAAGGACCGAGTCGTTCGGTCACAAGTGCCGTCATCCGACCAGTCTTGCAGGCTTTCAAGGGCGGTTCTGAGGAATAAAGCGGAATTTGATTTTTATTGGGGCGGATATCCGCTTAACACTGCTTTAGCTCTCAGCACGTTTAAAGGAGGAGTCAAGATGAAGCTCAAGAATAAAAAAAGTGGCGCCGAAAGGCACCGCCAGCTTGAGTGATGCGCTGAATGCGGGAGAATAAGTGGTGTGAAGGCTGAGCACGTATTTAGATGTCGCAATACGGAAGACAAAGTGCGCCAGTTAAATGCTTTCGCTCTGATATAGTCAGGTTTCATAAGGAGTAGCACACGGAATAGAAATGGGTGTGGGGAAATAAACATTTGTATGCCACAATGCTCGGTTGTGGTCACTTAAGCCACAGAATCGTTTTTGGGGGGAACACCCACTGTGGGAATTCAGTATCCTTTGTAGTTCTGCAGGTGCATGCTAAACACAGAATGATGGCTTTGTGCGCACTTTGAAGGGAGTACCGCCTGTTAAGATCAATATCGGCAAAGAAAGTGGCGCAATAAATGAATGATCAGGTGTTAAAATGGGTGAATAATGAAACCAAGTGCATAATAAAGGCGCAGAAAAGCATCTATTATGTTTGAAAATCTTGGTTAGCAAATCCTTGCAATGCATACTCAGTGAGACTACGTGCGAGATCCCAAGTGCTTAGGAATTTGTTGCAAGATAAATGCGGATCCTGATGTACTACGCGGTCGCGGAGAGATGGCGACGTAACATCTACGCCGATAAATTGTCCCAGCCCTTGAAATTCACCGTAAAGCGAAAAACGCGAGAAAGAACAAGGGCAGTGGGGCTGTCCCGAGTTCCTTCGGGATTGGAGACACGTTCACGAAGCACAGCAGGAGGCTTAACATAACTGTACACACACCTATAATCTTTGTTCTTTCATTCTGCATCAAGAGACAAGGTTTCTGCGGGAGCATTTCACATGCAGGGTACATACTTTTTTCTTCTTCTCGTCAACGAGTGATTAAACAGCCGGAGAGGGTTCCTAAGTTCCCGTTTAATTTTTTTCATTTTACAGTGTCTTGCCTGTTTCATTTCGCCGCATAAGAGGAGTATATAAGGGCTCTCCCTCCCGGCACACTTCAGCAGTACACTCTCACCTCTGCAGGCCTGGAGCAAGCAGCAACTATGGTCGCCGTGAGTATACCTCCTGTTTGGTATTGCGAATTTTTGAGTGAAAAGCTTTACATATATCGCAGACTTCAGTTATAAGCCTTACGGTGATTTGGACATGAAATTTTCAGTGCTTAAAAAAGAGAAGTCAGGTTGCACCGCTGTTTTTTGGATACAAAAAAGTGGCATCCTAGGCTCAGCTTTTCGCCGGATATTTTTGAACGAAACAAAGGCACAATTTACAGAAAAGCATTATGTATCACAACAATAGCAGCAAAAAGTGTATAATTTGAACATAGTTTTCGTCATAAATTCTTTCAACAGAGCCAGCAAATTCAGCGCAATACTACCAGAATTGCTACTTCTGGAATCACTGAAGCCTAATGCACCAGGGTATCGCTAAAACTTGTGGCATGACAAGGAGCTTTTGTTCATAACGTCGAAATACCTTTTTCTCTGAAGACAACATAATGATCCTACACCATCCTTGCCATGCTCTTGAAACTAATAGTGCATGCCTAGAATGCAGAAATATTCACAGCCCGCCGCCTGTGTAATGTGAGTCGTGACATTACCGTTCCTACGGCAGTATTTCATTCCTGTCCTTCAAATCGACAGGATGATATTTGTGATAAAGGCATTGCACCCTGGTGCTTGGGCAGGGGTGAAGGCAAAAATGAAAGGCAAGGAAAGTAAAGCTATATTATCCTTCCAAAAATACGAAATCGCTGGTGTCTTCATGCTCCGACAGGGTGAGTCTAGTAACGTTTGATGACATTTGTACTGGAAGCGTTCGAAAGCTACCTTGAATTCGCTAATCTCTAAGAACGGTATAATCATCCTCGTAGTGACTTCGCTACCTGCTGTGCCTTTCATTTAAGCTGTTGGCTGACTACGACATGTTACGATTGGCAAAATTACGCTGCGGAATCGTAACGCATCCGTTTTACACTAAGCGGAGCGTCAATATTTCGTTTTTTTCGCGCCAGCTGTGCTGCCTGAACATATAAAGCGATAATATGTCTTGCAAGCATACACTTAGAACACCTTCGGCACTGCATTTATTAAAAGCACGTGATTCTTTTCTAGTTCCGTGCAAGCCTTATCCTGGCCCTCGTGGCTAGCGCTCTGAGTCACCCAGTCATCACGACCGGCGTCGGACTGAGCCAAGGTGTCGCTCTGGGAGCTTCCTACGTTGCTGCTCCAGCCGTGACCCGTGTTGACACCTACCACGCTGCCCCAGCTGTAGCCACTGTTGCTGCTGCTCCAACCATTGCCAAGGTTGCCACTGTCCAGGCCGCTCCAGCTGTTACCCGCGTGGACACTTACCACGCTGCTCCAGCCATCGCCACCGTCCAGGCTGCTCCAGCTTTGACCCGCGTTGACACATACCACTCTGCCCCAGCCGTCGCCACTGTCCAGACTGCTCCAGCTCTGACCCGCGTCGACACCTACCACACTGCCCCAGCCGTCACCGCCGTCCAGGCTGCTCCAGCTGTCGCCGCCGTCCAGGCTGCTCCAGCTGTGACCCGCGTTGACACTTACCACACTGCCCCAGCCGTTGCCACAGTCCAGGCTGCCCCAACCGTTGCCAAGGTTGCCACCGTTCAGGCTGCTCCAGCTGTGACCCGTGTTGACACGTACCAGACTGCCCAACTCGTGGCCGCTGCCCCAGCCGTTGCCAAGGTTGCCGCTGTTCAGGCTGCTCCTGCTGTGACCCGCGTTGACACTTACCAGGCTGCTCCGGCCATCGCCACCTACCAGGCTTCTCCAGTCGTTGCCGCTGCTCCAGCCGTCGCCAAGGTTGCCACCGTCCAGGCCGCACCAGCCATCACCCGTGTTGACACTTACCACTCCGCTCCAGCTGTCTCCACCATTCACGCTGCTCCAGCCGTCGCCACCATCCAGGCCGCTCCAGCCGTTGCCACCGTTCACGCTGCCCCAGCTATTACCCGCGTTGACACCTACCACGCTGCCCCGGCTTTTGCCACTGTTGCTGCTGCACCAGTTGTGGCTGCCGCTCCAGCTGTGACCAAGATCGCCACCATTGCCCACGCCGTCCCTGCTGTCGCCACCCTCCATGCCACTCCCATCGTGGCCGCCGCTCCAGTCTACGGCTACGGCATTGGAACTCTCGGCTATGGTGTTGGACACTTCGGTTACGGTCATGGTCTTGGCGCCTACGGCCTGAACTACGGTTACGGGCTTGGCACTCCCTTCAACTATGCCAACCTCCTCCTCCGCAAGAAGAAGTGTAAGTAGACCATTTTTTTTTCAGCGAAGGCACGTAGCGGTTGGATATTTATGATTGCAATAATCGCTTTCAATGTCCGCGGGGTGCACTTCGACTCCTTCATGATGGTCATTGAATTTGTAAAGAGGGTGATCCTTGAATTTTCGTAATTTATCTGAACATTGCGTTCTGCTGCGGTAGGAGCAGGGCTATAAATTACATAAAGTGAGCCCAAACTGGATCGAATATGGAGCAAAGTGGAACAAATATTTTTCTGGCCTCCTTTCGTGATCTTTGTAAAACGATAGAAGAATCTTACTCTCGCGAAATTCCAAAGTATGGAAATTCTATCGTAGTAACTGCTTTCATTCCCTGCAGCTTAAGTTGAGTCATAAATAGCTCTCATGTATGTATTGTGAATGGTGTTAATGAACAGAGTATTCTAAAGTAAGGTATTATGGAGGTATCTTTTTCTCGTTAAGCCTCAACAAACAAAAAGTTTGGAGAATCATGCGCATCAGATTTTTGGTGTTACAAGAAAAGCTAGTGAAAGCAACTCTTAGGTTGAAATTTTCCGGCTACTTGACAAAAGAAAACTAACCATCTCTTTCTTTTCTTTTCAGAAAATCATCTACATTACCAAGAACGTCATAGCTGCTCTTTAGGTGCCAACATTCCTCAAGTCGGTATTTATAATAAAGTAACATTTGAGGCCAAAATATTATGTGTCTGTTTCATTGTTTTAAGTAGGAAGAATTCAGAACCTTTAATTTCCTCATCATAACAACAGAGGGACATATATAGAATGTATATTGAGGCATTAAAAAAGGAACAAGAAAAATAGCTCCCCCATTACTAATATATCGCGGGTATAATACAAATTGTTAAATAAGAGTTGTGGCCCTTAGACTACAGGGAGTTTGCCAGTGCAAGGTGGAAAGAATTCAATAAGGAAAAGCTACTAAAGCCACCCACAGCCGGAAAAGCGGACCCGGGGAGACATCCCTGGTCGCCCCTGGGAAGTAGCGGTAAGGGTGGGCTGCATGGATGAGATATATGGCTGTCAGGAAATGGGTTATGTGAAATGGGACGAGAATGCGGACAGCTAGTTTTTTGCTCACACCCTTCAAATTTGTCTTGACTACATTACTGGCCTGTCTAGAGAGGACAGGGAGAGCGTCAAGATTACCCAGTGGCGTGGCCCCCACTGACGGGATGCCCGACCACACAGCGACGCAACGGGCCCCGACTGTGGCAGACAGTAGAGCCTAACACGGGGTTAGCTATCTGGAGCCCCTCCACGACGCCTGGTTCCGCAGCCCGTTCCAACCGCAGACCAGGTGGCCGGTCATTCCGACTAAGAGAGTTGTTTCCAACCTACTAGGTACTAGTCGTCGAGTGCTTTTCGCGGTTTTTGAGACACCAGAAGTATGTATGTTGATATCCTTGCATTAGAAGCTTAAATCGTCAGCCTATAGCGAACAGACCGCCGAACCATGACTTAACACCTCCAATTGGACCCACCCGTGTTTGCAGCCAACCACCCATCATCATCCGACTACACTCGCCGCAAGGCAAAGGCCTGTCCCTCGCCTCTTCAATTAATCCAGTGCTTTTTTCCTTTAATTGTTCTTAGTTTTCTGTGTACATAAAGGTAAAGAATCAGGGAGAAAAGGTACTGTGTAAATGCCTAGTTTCCTAAACCCTTACTTTGTTCGGAAACAACGCAATTTTTCAGAACAAAAAACAAACTTCGAACACAGGAAATTCAAATGCAGCAACTACAAATACAGCACTAAAATAACATTACATACAGAGTTAATAAAGGAGCATTACAACAAACATAGTACTTCAAGCAAAAAAGTAATAAAATTTATCAACAAAGCAGGCATAATATCCCATGTAAAACAACACACACATGTCTTGCACGAAAAGGAATCATGTATTAATAAACTGAAAACTGTTAGCGGACAGATGTCAACATTATTAAGAAAAATTCATAAAAACATCAAAGAGTGGAACATTGCTCAAATAAATAATTAACTAAGTCTCTATAAACACTCCGGTTGAAGAAGTTTTCATTTCAATGTTAACTTCCCTATTTTGATTTAGAAGGGAGGGTATTTTAGGTATTTAAAACTTTGCTGGCCCTAGTTGGTTCTATGTCGTGGCATTCTATGTTCAGTTGCTCTAAAAGTAAAGGATTCATATTATTTTCAAACTACAATTGCTCAAAAAACCGCGATTATTCTTTCTCTCAAGTTAAATGTGCATTGCAAGTTCATATGTATATAACTAATGCATATAAAACATGGTGTGTCTTTAAAAGAAATCTCTGGTTGTTGTCCCAGGATTTAAGCCTTCAATTGCTCTAATGGCTTTCTTTTGAAGGGTTTGCCGGTTGCGCTCACACTACGCCTGCCAACTTCTTAAATCATCCGCCCACCTAACCTTCTGGCACCCCCTGCTACGATTTCCTTCTCATGAAATACACCCCGTTGCCCTCAAGGACCAGCGGTTATCTTGCCTTCGCATTACATGCACTGCCCAAGTCCATTTCCTCCTCTTGATTTCGGCTAGGATGTCATTAACTCGCGTTTGTTTCCCCACTTACTCCGCCCGCTTGGGAACAGTTCGGTATAAGAGTTAATGGAGAACACCTAAATCATCTGCGTTTCGCTGGTGGGATTGCCTTGCTAAGTCACTCAGGAGGTGAACTGCAAATCATGATCAATGAGTTAGACAGGCAGAGCAGAATGGTAGGTCTAAAAATTAACATGCAGAACATCAAAGTAATGTTCAACTGTCAATCAACGGAACAACAGTTCACAATTGGCAGCGAGGTGCTAGGGCAGGTAGTGACAGCTGGTCCAGATTGTGAGAGGGAATTAACTAGAAGGTTAAGAATGGGGTGGAGCGCATGTGGCAGGTTCTCTCAGATCAAGAATGGCAGTTTACCTATATCCCTCAAGAGAAAAGTGTACAACAGCTGTATCTTACCGGTACTTACCTACGCAGAGAGACGTAGAGGTTAGCGAAAAGGGTTCAGCTTAAATTAAGGACAATGCAGCGAGCCATGGAAAGAAAAATGATAGGTGTAACGTTAAGAGACCGGATCCAACCAAACGCGCACTTCTTATTTTTCCCCCAGCTTACTCCACACCCACAAAGGAGGGAGTGTTCAAGGCAGATCTGGGCGGCCACATACCAAGAACCTGGCTTAGGGTGAGATGGCCCGAGCCTAGTGTCGGCACTCCACAACATCATCGGTTTTACCGTTTGGCCGTACTACGATCCCCTTCCTCGGCGTCCTGCAACAACCTTTACGGCCCTGTGGCCGGCCTAAGGCCGCTTCCCCGAGCCGTCGCTTTAGAGCCCGGCTACTTTAAACCCCCGCCGCGCGGACTTGGTTTCTCCGGAACCAGAAACCGGCGCGTTGGTAGCCAGACGTGCATGCCCCTTCGTGCGGAGGGAGGCAGCATGCATTTGAAAACCTTAGGCGCTTGTACATGCCTTCCGTGCCGGATTCCATGAGTCCAACCTGAGTATAAACACAGGACTGCCTCTGCTCAAGTATAGGACCTCGAGGGCGCAACTGGCCCTCACAGTTGCGTGGCAGTCGCTGCCACTCACATGGGGTTTGCATCCTCAGAGGATGAGTCCCGGTAATTCCCATCCCCACCGCCGGCATTCCAATAGAACAAACCCTAGTAGCCGAAATTACACCCGCCAGAAGTTGTAGGCGCGGAGGGGAGGCACGAGCAGGCCACGCATTCCTATTTCCCCTAACAAGAGAGAGACAAGAATTATTTTGGGACTGTAAAAGGAAGAAATAATGTGTGCCTGTAGGTGCCAACAAGAAAGGGACAATAAATTTTTTTTAGTTTAGAAGGACTTCGCGAGTTGTTCGTGCAGGCCCAAGAAATTATTGCCGAAGACGGCTGTCCAGGCTTAGCCGATGAGCGTGCAGTGTGCTACTTGGGGTTTCGGTGTTTTATATAATTACACTGCAAAAATGCCGCAACATTTTTCGCTCTGAAGTATTCGTTCTTTTATAAGACTTTAAAAGATGGCATCTATACATGCAGCTACAAGATGCTTACACACATAATTTATAGGGACTGCTTAATTCTCCTCATAACTTGTTCACAGAAGATTTCTTTCCTTTGTCTGATAAAACCGCAGCAAAAGACTACATAGGCAAACGCTATATATAACGACCTTTCAGCCTCTAAAATAGGTCATTATGCTTACGACCGTTGCGCTATATTTTTTTACCGCAGATGCGATTAGCTGCGTCGCAATACAGTCTAGCTGCATGCAGTACGGGCATGTAGAAATATGTAAGTACGCCTCCAGTTGTTTTGGCCTTAAATCTGCCTGCATAAACTTAGTGGACTTAGCGACTGACACGCGGTATCTTGAAACATCGGCACAGCTACATCCGCAACGGAAGTAATGTTTGCGCTAATGAAATAAGGGTTTCCTGCAAGGTTTGATAATTCAGGTTATTTCCATCAATGACACCGTGG
The DNA here is from genome assembly GCA_030143305.2 of Amblyomma americanum. Taxonomy (NCBI): domain Eukaryota; kingdom Metazoa; phylum Arthropoda; class Arachnida; order Ixodida; family Ixodidae; genus Amblyomma; species Amblyomma americanum. Next base: position 192,105 of record JARKHS020035761.1, on the reverse strand, counting down.
GTTAATAAGAGATAAGGAAAATGAAATTGTTCTTGAGGGTAGTCACTTGATTCTTGAAGCTCAGAAGTTCCACACTTGTCTTTCACCACTCCAGCTGCTCGCGACTACGCGGGTGCACTACTCATAGATAACTAGGCTTTGTGTCCTCCAGTACCAAGCAGATTCTGTGAAGATATGTGGAAGTCTTCCGCCTCGCTCCGCCTACGTGTATGCTGCGTCTCCGCTCGTTACCCGCAGAGCGAACAAAATAGCAGTACGACAGTATTTATACGCTCAGATGCTATTTATTGCACTTAAAATTCATACAGAGAGGAGGCAGGCTAGCTACAAGTCATCAACGAGACTTTCTTCGGAAGTAGAAGGCCACCTAAGAAGGGCTTCCGAATTACAGGCTGGGGCAGAGGCGCGACTTCGGCGGCATCGGCGGGATATATAGTGGCAAAGCGCAATTGGATCACGCGGAGCACGTCATTTTCTTGGGGAAGACAGCTCCGGGCTTATAATGAGGGAGGACACAAGAACGGGCATTTGCTAGGCTCGCTTCATAGCCCAGGACCAGAATACCGAAGACACGCATGCCTGCAGTGGGAGGCGCCGAGAGCGTGTGGCCACAGCCACTCGTAACGCTGGCCGGGCCTCGAAGAGGCTCTGACCTGCTCCGCCACATTGAGCATAGCCGTCTAGATGGCGCTTCCGTCGTTACTTCCGGTTTCCTCATGAGGAAGATGAACCCTTGCACAGCAGACGCTGTCTCGATGCATGGATGGTCGGTCGCGTCGATACCGAGGGGGGAACAAGTTTTCTATGACACGCCACAAGAGCGTACACGCTATCTTCGGCGCGTTCGTAGCGTTGGAAGAGAAACGGAGGACAAGATATACAAGAATAGACACAGAATTGCGTGTAGGTACAGGTAAAGTTTGCCGGACGTAGAATGTGCGACGACGATGACAATTACAAAGACAGCGCAAAAAGTCGAAGTTTAGCAGTGCGCAGAGCGCAGCCATTGCGCAAGTGATCCATGTAAGCAGGATTAGAGAAGGGCGACTAGGAACGTGTGGAAGGGAAAGGCGAAGACCTCAGGCACTTTGTTAAGCTCACAACAATGTGGTTTATGTGTGCTTAGCGTCCCAAAACGACTCATGGTATAAGAGACGCCGTAGTGAAGGGCTCCGAATATTTTTAACAGGGTTCTTTAACGTGCGCTGACATGGGACTGTACACGGGCCTCTAGAATTTCGCCTCCATCGAAATTCGAGCGCCGCGGCCGGGATTGAACCCGCATTTTTCAAGTAAGCTGCCGAGCGCTGTAACCACTGAGCCACCGCGGCGGCACAAAACGATACACTTTGAAACATGTTTCGAGAGTGAAAGCCTGGGTTCCGGCAGCTGCCCACTAGAAAGATTCCGGAAAAAAGTACCATCTTGTTCCACTGGCAATTGGTTTGCCAGATTCGTTAGTCATTAAAGTAGATGTCGTTGTTTAAGGCAAAGCTGGACAAGTGTTTTACGCAAGACTTCAAAAGTGCGGTTTTTAAATTTAAAACGGTCAATAATTGCGACCTTTGATTGATATACATGATACAAGAGATAACAGAAGATTTGAAAAGAACTTATTTTGAATTAATTAAAGTACTATTTCGGTCTTCCTGTCAAATCCTGTCAAACAGTGAACAAGAGTGGCCACAGTCGATGTATGGAGAAGCCGCGAGCATTTGAATGTCAGCAAATGCAGGCCCGACCGACTTGCATTTGACAGGGCCTGGTTCCGCGCTTCGCATTTTACGATGACGGCACAACGAAATGTCATATTTAGTGAGCGTATGCTTTCTCCCTACAAAGCGTGAACAACAGCGAACTGCTGCGCGTTGTGCAGCTTCGAGATGGTGTGTAACGTCTTCGTTTGTCAAAGCAACGCACTTGACTTGTTAGAGTACATCGCGATATTCTTGAGCGTCGCAGCTTATGTGTTCACAAGAAACCATGAAAGAAAAGGCGAAAAACAGTTTGAAAAACCACTGCAGGTGAAATTAATAATGACTGTAATCAAGCAAACAGCCCTGGCTACTAATCCTTGTCTATTTGTCCACTTAATTCTTGTCCACTCGTCCAAACTGAGCCCGGCCGCGATCTGCGGGCATTCTGTTCGACGACAGCCGACAACGCTTGTTGCTGCACCAAAGCCGAGTTCTTTTTGAACGCAAGTCAGCCTTATGAAGAATTTCCTTTTGAAGCCCTTTTTCCTGTCTTCCTGTGCGCCGGACTGCCGTCACCGCTGCGTAAGAATATACGTGCTGTTCGAAGAGACGATGAATGAGAATAAGATAATAGTTCAGGATTACTTTTCAGCAATTATTTTTTTACTTTTCTAGGCCTGCAAATAACAAATTATTTCAGTCAGATTTGAGAGGAGTAATTGTAATCGGTTGCATGTTTTTGTAACGTATGCAAGAACGGCTGGCTCTACTGAAAGAAACAGAATACTATGCTCACATCTCCTGTCATTCCTACGGCGGCTGAAGCCAATATTAAGGAACTCGCTGATATTGTAGCATCCCTTTCCTTTTCTCGTGATTTCCAAAAGAGATGTAGCCCAAACTATTCGAGGACCGAATAAATGCCGAAAACGATGGCGCTGAGGCAGGCGATTTGTGACTACACGACTCACCCTGACACGGATTCAGTCACACAGAGAAAAACAACAGCTGGCACAGTGATTCAAGTGGTGCCGCGATATTGGCAATGTTGCGGAAAATGTAAAATGCTCATATGTCAGTTTGAGAAATATTTGCACTGAGTAAAAGTGTCGTGTTGAGGTTGCCGCGCTCAGACCCATCATCACAGTTAGCCTGACCACGTCAACTACAGGACAATCTTCTTCATATCCAAAAGATTAGCCCTGTCCCCTGCCACTTCCGGCCACCTAATCTCCGTAAACTCGTAACTTCCTCCGCCCGCCTGACCCTCTGGCGGCGTCCAGTACGCTCTCCCTTTCTTGTAATCTGGTCCGCTATCTTAAGGGCCATCGGCTGTCTTGCCTTCGCAGCACAGGTCATGTCCATGCACAATAAGTTTTGATTTTGACTAGAGTATCAGCGTTTCCTAAAGCATTCTCTTCTCTTCTCGTCGCTTATCGTTACAGCCACCATTTTCATATCCAAGGCTCGGTGCGCTGTCCTTAACCTATGCTCAACCAGCTTCATTACCCTTCATATTTGTGAGCCATAACGTAAAGATAAAAGTCTGATAGAGTTTTCTCGCGGGAAAAATATTTTGAGCTACTTTTCATCCCCTGATAGTGCCCAGGAAAAGCACTCCACAACATTCTTAATCTCCTAGCCACTTCGATCGCATGGCCCCCAATCTGCGATCACTGCCAGTACTGAGTTTGTGTAGTTTCTTAATACAACCAATTCATCACCGTCTAACTTAAACTGCCGCCGCCTTCCTACCTTCCGAGACTGTTGATCATAACTTTAGATCGCTTGAAATTATTATCTATACCCACCGGTCGACTTTGCCTGTTTAGGATACAGATATTGCTTGACCCAGAACAATGCGAGAAATATTGAAATGAACTGAGCTAAATCAAAATTCTAAAAATGATTCCAAGTGAAACGTAATTATTGCAAAGATTTTCAGTGGCGATTAGGACCGCTAAAATGCAGATGGTCAACGCTAGGTTGTTTCTTTTCGTTTTTTTTTTAATTTGGACTTTTTGCTTTCTATGTTTATGCAACGCATGAGTGGGCGGTGACATTCTCTTGTTTTTTTTTCTGAATTACAGCAAATGGGAAGGGACAGCAGTGCACTGGCATGAATCGAGCATCTTTTCATGCGTTGCGCCAGCGGTCAGTGTCCACACAGCGTTCGTCCTATTTTCGACCTGCCGTACGTTTGTGGCTTTTGATTCCTACATCAGTGCAGCGTTTAGACCAAGACGCTCCTCTTGAGCTGCATCCATGACTGACCCTTCCACAACGCGTCTGGTGTGCTACTTTGCCGCTGGCGCCGTACTGAATCTGCTGAGGATTCCAATGCGCAGGTGCACAGGAGGTCGCACCATGCGATAATTTCAGGTTGTTAGCTTGGGCAGCGTTTTAAGGCGTTTGGCGCCGTATTGCTGCTGCCTGCAGCTTGGAGATAGCGGAAGGCGTTGGACACTGGCTGTGTGTACGGGGGGGGGGGGGGGGGATCTCGTGATTGCTGACGCTTTTTATTGCCTGCTACTAGCAAAACTATACGCCTCTTTCGGGAACTTTGACTTTAACAGATGGCGCTGTGCAAATAAAACCTACCGTTTACACGAGCCGAACTCGCAGGAAAATCAGGGGGTCACAAGAATCAAATATGCAAGCCGCGAATAAAGAGGACACTGAGGGCAAGTTTTGATTTGCCTATATCGGTTAATTACGGCAGTGTAAAGGCAAAAATATTCCTCTCACTGAAAGCTGAGTTTTAATAATTTGGAAAAACCGAATAACAAAATGAAGGTGTCACTGTCACGAGCCGATTTCACGAATGAGATGCGTGATGGGCACTTGCGTTGTGCTCGGATCACAGAGGCTGTACAACTTTCTTTCTTCTTTGCTCAACTTTAGCATGTACTGGATTTTTGGCAGTGATACCGAAACGCCATAGAAACAGAGCACGCATCAAATTCGTTAAGATTTGGCTTGCAAATTACCGGCTTATAAAATAACTTTGGCTTCTAAGGAGCTCTGTATGCTTCTCATGGCTTTACAGAAATAGATCTTGTGCCAGGACGCATTTTAGCATAGCAGTTTTCACCCACGTACATTGTGCTTAAAGGAATACAGAAACATAATTCCGAGCGCTAACAAACGATATGATTTGTTTCATGGGCGTAAGGAGATGTCTTCAATCAGGTTTAAGCTGCAGGTGTTGAGCGCAACTTAATTTATTTGATTTTGAATGTTACCTGAGGAGCCCCTCATCATTTCAACCCACATCGAGTGACGTCAAGTTGGATTTGCCCGAATTATTTTGACGTCAACTAACCCAGTGGTTATCCTCAGGAAGAACCAGTGCCTGCCGGCGACGCCGACTTTGTCATTATCGTGGTAGTCCAGATTGGACTGTCGACCCTGATGTCAAGGTACACTTCAGCCCTGACGTCGACCAAGACTGAAACTGCCAGTGCAAAAAACATTGTTTGTAAATAATTATTAACGCTGCGCACTAATGTTGTGAACTCACTATGTTTATTAAGAGGCCCGTCGACCCCTTTCAGGCAAAATAACAGCCACCCAAAAACTTTAAGTCTCTACTGCTTCAAGTGCAAAGCAGTTGTGCACTTCACAAGTTCAAGGTTTAATATCATAAGAAGAAAAAAACAAAAAGCAAGATATCCGCAGTGCACATAGGGGTGCAATATGATGTCGACCAAGATTGAGCTCAAACGGTTGCTGTTGGTTTCTACTACTCTAATATTGGCCCAACTACGGTAATTGTGACGCAGAAAATAAAATAAATGGCACACCCCTGTAATTTTACTTGATCTTCTGAACTATTGTAGAATCATACGATCTGTTTAGCTGCATTTACCGGCATGTGGTATTCCTTAGTGATTCTCAGCATAGAAGTGGCAGCATGGTTGATGAATTGCAGCCGCGCAAGGCCGCAACGTTTTGGTGCACAAGGTTCGTTCCACAACAGGGTAATCTCTGGTTTTGCCAGGGAACTTCTCTTTGAGAGCCAGCTGAAGCTCATATGTAGCCAAAGAGCGTGACACTGTGAGGCCTTCACACAGTCGGCAACACACAGAGTCGACAACGAACCGTTCTCTTCAATGGTAGTAAGGCTGCGTTTTCTGTCATAAAAGCAGAGTGTGCACCCAATAAGGGCAGTGCTGATCTAAGCATTCTTAAGCCTTCCAAACGTGGCAGCATGTTTATGAATGAGCAAACGTATCTCTGCAGCGCCTTCACTTCAGGGTTCCATGAAAGCAGTCTTTCAAGGACCGCGTGGTATGATTGTCTTTCCGTAGAATAATGTTTGACTCCGATTCAGAAACAAGAAAAAAATATCCTCTTAGACTTTGTCGGTCGTGGCGAGATCGCACTCTTTTCATAAATAAAGCCATAAGTATACTTATTTTTTCTCTCTATTCACCACCCGTAATATTTTTTCTGTACTCTTCCGACCTCACATATGAAAAAAACACAGGATGTGAAAAAGCAGGCTTAAAGAGAAAGATAAAGTGTAAAAAACACTTGAAGATTGCTTCATAGCTAAAAAAAGACGAAATCATTGGGCACCACAAGCACGCATTCCTTTCAGCAGCTTCCACGTTCCTGCAGTGCGTGGCACTGCGAACGTATGTTCTGTGATCAGGAAGAGGAAAAGGCATGCTGCAGCTTTCTGCTCACGGCTGCAGCTTTGCGAGACATGCATACACAATTTAATGAGATTTTAGCCACGAGACGCAACTTACGTGCTTGGACGTTTTTTAAATCAACCATATACTCGTTAATTTCTCCACGCGTAATCCTTAACCGTGCGCAATCATCTCCACATGGAAGTGTGGTTAACGCTGTGTCTTCCATGCGTGAACCGCTCTAATTTATTCTTCTAACGAGTGCTTTCGGTTCATGTTTATAGACAAGTGAAGCATTGAATGTGGGCCCTGGCTCTGTGTGTTCGACTGCTTGGCAGACTGCTTATCATGACCGCGTTCTTCCAGCTTTTTCCTGCGAGTAATTCCATTTGTTATGAAGGTGTGCTTCCTGCGTTACTCACACAAAAAGAAGTACATGTGCTTATAGAGACTAATTGGCTGAAGTAACCTCCTGCAGAAAACCTCAGCTGAAGAGTCGACATCAGCTCACCAGGAGCGCAAACTAATGTACGCGAAGCACAAATTGTGAGTAGCTAGAGACAACTATTACCTTGTTCAATGAGGCCGTAAGTTAATGATGGTGATGAGCAGTAGGAAACGGCAACGTTTGGCGTCGTCTAAGGTTGCAGATAACAATCATTCAGTAATACACCAGAAAAAAGGGTAGCGTACAGTTGATTTCTTTTCGCTCCATTCCTGTTAATCGCACGAGCACTTGGGCAGCACCCTCCAAGTGTAGTTTAACTCAATAAAAAAAGCGACCGTGCAAATAATGCGCAATGGCAATAGTTATTCTGGTTATGGTTAAAGCTTGCAAATATCACTGCATTTCGTATATGGCTATATAGATTGGTGGCGAATGCCGAAGGCGCTTAAGAACAGAACAGTGAAAGTAATATATATAATTGTAAGTGCATGTCAAGACTGCGCAAACAACCCAATGAGCAATGCGGTGACTATTGGTCAGTCACGCCCAACCGTTTCCGAGGAATTTCTCTTTTACATTGAAGAGAGAAATTGTGCTTTGATGGCTGCCTTACTGTCAGCCGTAATCAGGTGCTCGGCTTAAGGAGATCTAATTCATAAATGCATTGCCCAGAATTCATGAATTTTAAATTATTAATCTATGGAAGCAAATAAAGGGGAAGCAAGTGCGTTGAAATGGCGTCGTTGGCATTGTATGCCGTCATATTTCCTATGCACGACATCTGCCAATATGTTTTCCCAACGGTCATCACGTAATATAAAGCTGGCTCAAATAATTTCGTTTACCTTAGAATCACCGAGGACAACCGTACCCCATGATGTACTGCAGTGAAATCCGGCAGAGTTCAGTTCACTATCGTCTCTTAAGTAAAAAGCCGCTATCACTGCACTCGGAACGCATGTCATCAGCAGCGCTTTTACAAGTGTAAATAACAGGTGTTCAGGCAGGAGGAATGTATGCTCTATCTCGGGTCAACATTTTGCCTGGACAGGCAGCTGAGCTGGAACGGCACTATCAAATTATCTCTGGGTAATCCTTGGTTCCCAGGGGAGGGGGGGGGGGCTAATTTCTTTCTTCGTTTATAGTATATCAAGTGTGGCAGCTACTTCAAAGGTTGCAAGCTCACAGGTGGGTTCTGCTGAACACTGAAGGCCTGCTTCAGGCCCACGAGAAACAAGGATTTTTAATTGGTAGCTTCGCTACCGTAGTTCTCATACTGAGAAATAATAAGCAGCAAGGGTAGCAAAACGAAGCGCTTGTTACGACATACATGGATACCTGTGGCAAAGGCCCATAAAACTTTTTCAAAAAGCTAGCCGACCCCATAATTCGTGAAAAGGCACATCAATATATACTGGTAATTCATGCGGTGATTCTCTCACACATCGAGGAAGTTATGGTTGGCATGTTCAAGTACTCACGAACGTATCTATGCAAAGCAGAAATGGAAATACCTCTGACCAAACTGGACTATTTTGTGGTTGAAAACAAATGCATGGCCTGTTTTCCTATTACCAAAAACATCGACATATTAACATTAAGAGTTTGTAGCGAATAATAAAGCAATGAAAGACATGCGGTAAAACCCAAATTAAAAGGATTGTTCAAAATTCAAGAAGTTTAACTGAATGGCGAATGGAAATTTGTAGTCAAATATTTGGACCGCTAGCCACTTCAGCTAGTCAGCAGTCCAACACAAATATTAACGCGTAAGTCAGCCGTTACACAAACACAGAGGAAAACTACGTTGTAGTCTTGCTTCGGTTCCTTGAATATGTCGCTTGCACATAAGTTTGATATTGCCACGAATATTTGCAGTGTTTGTTCGTTTTTCAAATCTGCCGCCACACCAATTTATCGCTTTGTTTGTGACGCAAGGCGCGACTAGATTTATCTCGATTGATCGCAGCCAGGCAGAGCTGATTCTATGTTGTTCCGGAATGTTCTAGTAACTTTGCACTCTTTATCTCGAAAGTTCGCTATCAGCTTTAAATTGAGCACGGCCGACAGCGGCGGGCATTCTGTTCGACGACCGCCGAGCACGCTTGTCGCTTCGCCGCCGCCGAGTGATTCAGTCCATTTTGGGTGCAAGTCAGCCCAATAAACAGTTTGCTTTTAGAAGACCCTTTTGTCCGTCTTCATCGCTGCTTCGACTGCCGTCACCACCACGTGACAATATTCCCAGCTTGTTTATTTCATTTGGAAACTAGTTTCAAATTTTTCCACCTGAAAATTCTATTCGCCTTTCTCCGTATACATTGTGACAAATACGAAGATTGAAACTACAATTATTGGCTTGCGTAGTGTTGCGCCCCTGTATACTGAATGTTCAAAGAGGTAGAGGTTTTTGGCATTTATTATTTTGTTCAAAATGACAGGTATTTTTAGTCGCGTATAGTTATAAACTACACGATTTGCAAGGCGTCAGAAATTTTTTTAAGTACTATCCGAAGGTGGTAACCCGTGGTTTACAAGGCGCATTTTTCTAGTCTCAACAATGAATGATGATAAGTGCGTTTTGTATATTGTTCCCCATGACTCACTGTTCTAACTCAGATGGCTGTGACATAATGAAAATCAGAGCAATCAAAGAATAGCGCGTTGAAAGTGCCGCCATGCTTTTGTCAAAGTAAAAGAACCGCACTCAATCTTTTTACACACATTATGTACCCCTGTTCTTTCCAAGATGAAAAATATACTTTGAATAACATCGTTTTTAACACATGTAGAAAATACAGTTGAATCAAAAACGTTTTTGTTTTGAATAAAAATAATATATTGGTTTGTTTGATGTTTAAGCTTGACTATTATACGCGACCAAGTGGAAACCCTTAAGAGATCACTGTTTACAGGATTTTCCATTGCCTGAAGGAAGTTGCCGGCACAGACAACTGCAATGTCATTCGCATGGAGCAGAATTTGAGAACACTTTAAATGCATTAGAGATGTCATTAGAAGAGAGTGAAAATAAAGGAGGTCTCAGAACTGAGCCTTGCGGTACACCACATGTAATATTTTGTTATGCAGAGTTCAATAGTTTTAAGACAACTTGCTGCTGCCGTGAGGATACGTAACTTTTAATGAATTCAAGTGCGCTGCTACGTACATCGTTTGTATTCAGTTCCATTAAAAGAATACAGCGCGAAACACTATCGAAAGCTTTCTTTCTTATGTCTATAAACATGCTTATAACAACGCTATGGTTATAAATAGCAGATAAAATAAGTTGTGAAAGAAAAAATACCGTCGTCGACGTCGACCCGTTAGAGGCAACGCTAAGCGGCTGAGGTCAAACAATATTCTCTAATCATCATGATGCGCTCATTCGCCACCTGTTCCATATATTGTCTAATCGTGTAAAGTGCTCAATGATAGCTTCACAGATATTATTCGGAGGGGTGTCAACTCTACCAGTGGATTTCTTTCAATGAAAGCACAGCTGGCTATGACGCCTGTGGTCACCTTTTACCGCTTGTGACTCCAATGCCACCGCGAAGTTTTGTACAACTATGACAATAGAAAGGGAACGCGGGCATGCGTGGTCGCAGCACTTCGCTGTCACCAATATGTGGCGAGAATCGGCGGCAAAAGTACATGCCTTGTAAGCATGGCCGGCTGCTCTTTCCGACCATTCTCGTCTCGGCGGTCGGCGGCAGCCCCCTTCCGTGTTTCCTCTCATATTCCTGTTAGCTGTACATCACTACGACGAGGCACGGCAGCAAATTTGCCGTCACCTTCAAAAGCACCACCGGCATCTGCTGGCTCCCTATCTATTCACGTAACGGACTTGGTTTACCTTGGAACCATATTGTACTATGTCAAGGCGTCAAGCTGGCTGAGTGATGCTGGCTGAACGCTTGCGGTGGCCCTAGGCGGTCACGTAGTCTCTAATGCGGTACCTGGTTCGAGTGTTCATTTCTTTAGAGCATTGCCCATAGTTCAGAATGCGGCCACAACGACTGCCTCTTCGCCCACAAGGGTGTGTCCTTCTCTCGCATGGCGTGTTACTGGCGCGCCTAAGAATATGAGGCTCTTCTGCACTTGATGCAATCGAGAACTTTAGGTAATGTGGCGCACAAAGAAACCAGATGCAGTGCACCCACATTTATTTGAGAGTGCCGCATAAAGTAGCGTTGGCTGGTGTGCCAGCAAGGCGCCTCTAGCGTTATGATCCGCTCGCGCTCAAGGCCCTTCGTTCCCTAAGTGCGTGGCGCTGCAGGTTGCTACAAGGTGGAGCTACAGTAGTTAGTGAATTTTCCGGTATCCGTTGCTGCCTTCCCGCAGCGCCCTCATCCCCAACCCGCCCTCCACCATCGGAAGTGTACCATATTCTTCCTCCACGTGCAGGGCACTTGACTTCGTGGTTCACATTTATTTTATTTGCCAGTTTTTTTTTACTTTTGTAGCATTATTTCTTTAACGTTATATTGTTATCAGCGTTGCAAGTACTCAGCGGTTTTTTGCGTTCCAGCTTTGTCCATGCAAATTGTATCGGGTATTTCAGACCTTACGGGAGCCATTGCGAGGCGCCTCATTGTCCTATTTCTTTCCTTTCTCTTCCTACATTCTCTTTCCTCTAATTTCTAAAGCTATATACTATTCACATTTGGCATTTCTCCTGTGATCATATTTGCAAGCAGCATTACAATCAGCACAAAGATTGATAAGGAAAATAACAAAGTGGCTTTCGAATAAATGTTAGTGAAATTGCATCCTTGCCACAGCAACCACTTGGGTGATCAACTTTTTGTAATACTACCGTCATTTAGGCCTAATGATGCTTCGGCCTGTGAGATAATGCACGTACACTTTAGGCAAAACGAGATGTTCTCGAATTTTAGAAAAAAAAAGCGTCAGTTCCACCTTAGTTAGGCTTCAAGAAGTGCCGCATCACTTAAATATAGAAAGGGCAGTCAAGCTAAACTTGAGCTGGCAAACATGTACGTGTCCAGCCCGCTCATTAGATATCTAAGATAAATGCTTCTGGCATGCATGTGAGAGAAGCAGAGACGTCCCTGTTGAGCTCAGCAGGAGGACGAGGATGGAGGTTAATAGCCTTGGGAAAGGCGATACACCAAATGGAAAGTTCGCAAACAAGCAGAAGAGATTTCATTAAAATGCATACCTAGTGCTTGCGATAAGAAAAAACGCAAGCATTTAGTGCGGCACTGTCCACGTTGTCTTCGCATTTGATAAAAAAGCACGATATGTACCATAGCAATTATACCACATCTACTGAAAAACGAATATGTGAGGTGCCACAAATTGTAGAGGGAGATAGACGTATGCAGAAATTATGGAGAACTTAGAAGATCAGAATGAAAACTACCGGCGCATTACAAGCAGCATGCACGAGGACCTAAAAAAATGCAGATGCACCCTCAAAGTCTTTGGTGTTCTTGTGCAGAAACCTAATACCGCTGATTACTCATAGACACTCCCGTATACTGCCCACGCTATCTCTTTTGCCTATAACCTCTTGCGCTTCTTCACCTTCCTGTTCGTCCGAACTCACCTGCGCAACAAGAACAACCTACCTTCCTAGCTAGACGGCCAAGTATGCAGAGTTTATAGCCCCTATTTATAGCCTTCATGGGTGCTCTCTGCCACAATTCAGATGCGGTGGGGGCTATATTGCTAACCGCATTAGCTCTGCAATGCGGACGCAAGGATGTTGCCGCGAAGTGTGAATGAAAAAGTGTTGCCATGAACTGCAATGGACTATGTTCTACTGTGACTGAATATGTGCATAGATGGGTGTCTTCTGGAGTGGACTATGTTCTACTGTGACTGATTATGTGCATAGATGGTTGTCTTCTGGAATGGACTATGTTCTGCTGTGAGTGAATGTGTGCATAAATAGTGACTGCGGGAGTGGAATATGTACTATTATAAGTGACACTGGGCATAGCGGGGTGCATCCGACAGGTTTTAAGTCATTATTGACATATGACTGACGCTACCGTGGAGCAATTGCCGGCAGAATAAGCAAGGCTAATCCAACCTGTAGCATACAACTCAACTCAACTCAACTTCATCTTATGCTACATAGAAAGGGTAGCGATTTTCACACAGCGCTGATGTCAACACAAACAGTGAGAACTTTTGTGGCCCTTGTTATCTGAACAAAAACATTTCTGAAACTATGTTGATGCTTCTGGAAATTATAGGATCCTGCTAACTATATCATGACACTTATAGTGGGCACATTTCATGTTGCTGGTACTAATGGTCATAGTGCTATCAAACAGATACACTGTTACCACCCCGGGCAACAGCTTCGCTCGAAGACCGTAGTTCTGTTACAGATGCGGATATCGCGAGACGGAGGTTACAACTGCATTTTACCATAAAAGCGCCCAGGTCGTTCGTGCGCATCCATCACGCACAGCGGACACAATCGCTGCCGCAAAATGTTTTAGCGCAGACATTTAAAGGCACTCACGAGTGCTTGTCTGTGCGTTGACATCTCTACGGGCTCTGCTGTGCATATACTACAAAAGTGTCTTCTTGCGTAACCAAGTCGCAGAGGCCGTCACGCCTGTCAATAGCTTCAACTAGCCCATGCCGCACGCCTCTCTACCATGATAGCTCCCGCTTTTTCTTCCCACATATTCGAAAGGAAATAAAAAAAATCTAATGAACGTTAACAACGACGGCCACTTTCCTCTCTTGCAACATTTAATCTTGTCGCCTCGATTACAGGTGAAGTAAAACAAGAACAAAAAATCTGGTAGACCTTAGTTGAGGGCTACCGGATCCTAGGCCACTTGAGCTTTGCTTGGAATGAAGCAACAATGCGAAAAAAACCGTGTGAGTCTGCGTCAAAGTATCCCAGGTGGTCTAACCGCGGAATTCACAAACGGGCCTCGACTCGACGTTTCGCCCTCACTCCGTGCAGTGGGGGAAACTTGCACTCCTCCCCTCCAAGGACGGTTGTAATTCAAGAGCGCTATATTCGGCGTTTCCTCGTACGGGGAGCTCCTCGAGAAACTTTCTTCCAACCCCCGTCCCTCGAGGAGAGAGAGAGAGGGTTTATTGATAGGAAAGGCAGAGAGGTTGGGCTGAAAAATAAATATCTGGCCTGCTACTCTTCTCTGGGGGACGGGAAGAGGAGATAAAAGAAGGTCACGATGGGGGACGATGATGATGGGAGGAGGCAGATGAAAAACTACTTTAAAAAAAGCACACTTTCTGACATCACAAACGCGAGACAAGGTCCGTGTCGCTCAAAAAGCGTGAGAGTGCTCGCGTTGCCTTTACAGTTCTAAAACTATCTGGCAAAGCGCCGAGGATCAAATCCTCAGAGAGGAGCAATGTGTCCATAGGCTTCAGATCAGATGCGAGTATGAGTCTTTCACGTGCATACGCTGGACACGCCACTAAAATATGTTCTATAGTCTCTAGCACGCCACATGTGGTACATTCCGGGGAGTCCGCTTGTCCTATTAAGTGCAAGTATTTGCGCGTGAATGCCACGTTTAAACGTAGTCTGCGGATAACGCATGCAATAGGGCGAGATATTCCGCGAGGAACTGAAAAGGTCATCGTCGGATCTAGCCGTTTAAGGCGGATACGTCGGGTGTCTGGCAGGGCCCAGTACCTAGCCGTCGCCCTCCTCATCAATTCCGAAAGGAGACAAGTTGTGTCCACTATAGAGAACGGTACAGCTGTACGCAGGCCACTGCTGAAGGCGCTCCTTGCTTCAGCGTCGGCGGTCTCATTTCCATCGAGTCCGCAGTGTCCAGGGATCCACTGAAACACTATACGGTGGCCGTTTCCCTGAGCAAATGATACGAGACTAATGATATCAAGAGCCAGAGCTTGGTAGGCTGTGTGGCGTAGGAAGCATCATAAAATGTGTAGCGCAGGTTTACAGTCGGTGAAAATGCAGCAGTCCTGAGGCGGTTCTTGGCAGATGTGGCGAATCGATTCCCGAAGGCCCACAAGCTCTGCAGCGGTTGAAGTACACTTGTGTCCCAAAATGAATCTGCGGGTCGTCTGTTGTGCAGGGATTGCGAAAGCTGCTGTTGATGCATTTGGAGACGCAGATCCATCCGTGTAGACGTGCACACATTTGTGGTATTCTGACCAGATGTAGGCAAGCGCGAGTTGCTTCAGTCCGCTAACCGGCATCGCAGACTTCTTGATTATGCCAGGGACATGCAGGCAGACTGAAGGCTGAGCCATTACCCATGGGGGCTGCAAGGAATGATGCGGCAGGGCATAGTCTGATGGCAATTCGGAGCGATGGAAGCGCAGTGCGTGTGCAAAACTGCTGTCCGGTCGCTCATCAAAAATCTTCGTCAGCAGGTGACAGCGGTGCCATGTCATCATCATCATCATCTACATCATCAGCCTTACAACACCCACTGCTGGGCAAAGGCCTCTCCCATGTCTCTCCAATTAACCCTATGCTTTGCCAGCTGCATCCACCCTTTGCCTGCAAACTTCTTGATCTCATCCGCCCACCTAACCTTCTGCCGCCCCCTGCTACGCTTACTTTCTCTTGGAATTCACTCCGTTACCCTTAAGGACCAGCGGTTATCTTGCCTTGCATTACATGCCCTGCCCAAGCCCATTTCTTTCTCTTGATCGGTGCCGTGTAAGCGCACGTAAATATACACGAAGTGGTTCGTGTGACAGGTAGACCGATATTGGGCACGCACGAGATTCCTCAATCGTGCCTTTGTTCGAGGATCAACGTGGTAATCCGAGGCATATCTTGAGCGCCTGTGCTTGGACACTCTCTAATGTCCGCAAGCAGGAAATACTCATGTTAGAGAGTACAGGAAGGCTGTAACGAATGTAGCCAATAAAGAGGGTATAGTAAAGTCGAAGCAAGGAGCGCTCCGTTGGGCCCCATTTAATGCCTGCCACAAAGCGAAGCACATGGCAAAAAAGAGTGAGTGATAATGCCCAAAAATCTGTGGTGGGAGACGTATGGTATTGCAACCCCTTGAAGAGTTACCGGGTAGTGGCAGACAGACTTGCGCGTGCATGCGACCACAGCACATTTTTCAGCTGCCAAGGGCAAACCCTGACGCCGTAGGTACCTTGAAGTAGATGACACGGCACGTTGTAATCTCGCACGCATTTGCGGAAGTGTCGAACCCGACGCCCAGATGCAGATATCATGAGCATAGGCACTGATGTGAATGTTAGTGTTAAGGTCATTCACCAGTCCAATCAATGCCACGTTAAATAGGGTTGGGCTAAGAACTCCTCCCTGAGGAACTCCACGGCAAACCTGATGACGGGTAGTCTCCCCAAACAGACCGGCCGTTGAGGTAGCTCCCAATCCACGAATACATCCGGCCGCCAACGCCAATGTCGTCAAGGGCATCAAGGATGGCGAGGAAGGATGAATGCTGTATGTGGGAAAAGTTAAAACCAAAGCCAAAAGTTTCCCAAAAATGTCACGTCAATGGGACTGCTAGTGAGGGTGCCTGGATGCATTCACTGAACAACCAGCGAGTGAATTTGGGGTCTACTATACACGCGCATTTTGTCAAGTTGTGCCATCTTAACGACACTCGCAACGGTGAGCAACCTTCGTTTCGGCGAGGCCCTATTTCTAATCTAAAAGAAAGAAATAGGACAGTTCTTTGAAATTCACAATTCGCGTAGACCTCGTTTTCACTTACTAGCATTTTATTGAACTTCAAACCGCTCTGTTGACGGCGTTTGTTTACTGCTGACCACGGAAGAGGGGGGCAAAGAGGGTTAAATTCTAGGACATCATTAATGAATAACT
Source organism: Amblyomma americanum (assembly GCA_030143305.2). Classification (NCBI taxonomy): domain Eukaryota; kingdom Metazoa; phylum Arthropoda; class Arachnida; order Ixodida; family Ixodidae; genus Amblyomma; species Amblyomma americanum. Next base: position 175,500 of record JARKHS020035761.1, on the reverse strand, counting down.
GAGTGGGGCGCGCCTGTTCGCACCAAAAAAGTAGTTCGCCATACAACCACAGTGACCACACTCATACTTCGTTCCAGCAAATCTCGTGTACCGGGAATAACAACCTCCCGCACTTCGTTTTAGCTCTTGCAACATTTTCGTCCTGCGAGTCATGTAAATTTCGACAAGAACGTCATGTGGGCGAATGACACGCTGCTCGTAACGCAAATGGCTCTTACTCCATCCGCGGATAAAACTTAGTCTACACTCGGTGGCTTGACCGTGATTTTCAATGCTGCCACTTCGCATTATATTGCTCTTCATTTTCGTCCAAACACCCAGTGAAGCTTTGAGTGGAACAAATGATACGCGGCGGAGTAACGTGGTTTCACTGACGCACTACTTCCGCAGCCTCCACAGGGTTGCTTGCTACATATGACACGCAGTAGAGTTTAAAATACCAAATCGTAAAACATGATCATGATTAGCAGGATTGAAACAGAGTGAAAAACTTTATTATGAAGAAGGAATTTGGGGCACGCCCCACTGCACTCAAGTGTTTATGTTCCTAAGGTCCATAACATTGGCGGCCCCGCCGGTGGCAGTGATTTCTACTGCCGGGTCCGCCGATCGCAGCAGGATCTTCAAGGTTTTGAGATAGTCTATGCCCTGCAGGGGAGTATCCGCCGAGCAGAGGGAGAGGATGTGGAGAGAAGACGCGAAGACAGACTGTCAACAAACTTGTTTAACGCATACACATTTGAATGGCGCAAAATAAAAAAGTGAACAAAAATATACGGCCTCTTAAGTAAACAGTGCATGAAATCAATAAATAAGGAAAGAAACTCGAAGTCTTGACCCCCCTCCCTCTCCTCTGAGGGAAAAAGATTCGTCCTTATATGGTCGATGACAAGCAGAAGCGTTAAGGAGTCACGCGGGCTTAATTCAACATGCAAGGATGAGTAACAGTAACTTTTAAATGTTGAACTTGGCGCAGTCGAATACCGTCATTCTTTATTGCATGAAAAATAATTAGTGTACTAGCTCAATATGAACTATCGGTTTCAAAGCGAAAGCTTTACTACGCTATGTCGACGAAGTCGTGTCGGCAAAGCGTGTCCGCAGCAGTTGTGAGAAACTTAGAAGAGGTAGCGTCAAACAAATGGTTGTTATCGAAAGAGGATGATGTGAGGATACTGCGCAAAAAAAATATGTCGATAAAGTGATTAGTAAGTTAATTAGACCCAAAGATGTCCGAAAAGGGGGCGGAGCCAGAGCATCGTGTGGCGCCAAATTAAAAAACTGGAAGTGCGGGCGGAGCCAACGCGTGGCGCCTAATTTGAAAACGAAGCTTGGCGCCAAGTTTAAAAACTCAAAATGGGCAATTGATGGAACTTGATCAAGTCAGACAATTAATTGTGGTAATCAGGAAATTAGATGAATTTACATCAGTGCTTAATCAAGTGAATTTGAGGAGAAGGGACAGGTGAAGCAAAGAGGGGCAAAGAGAGGAAAAGAGGGGCAAATAGAAACGAGGAGGCGTCAATGCTTCGCATTCCTCCAATGCTGGTTACCGCAGTGACCTCAAACGTTTTATTAATTCTGATACTGCGGCGGTGCCGCCATAATGTTAATTGAAGGGCTTAGCAGTCAATTCGTGCTCAGCCTTCATCGGGAATATTTTCTTTTATCTTCTGGTTCTAATTAGAAAAACATTCAACTGTATCAAGCCATCAAGCATTGCCATTCACGAGAGTTTCTAGCGCGTACTTCTCGCAAAGCTCCAGGAGGATTGTCTTCTCTAAGCGCACTACGAAAACAGACTGAACAAGTCTTATTCTAAGGCCCTTTAAAACCGCTTCTTTTATGCATATATATTTACGTTGACCACATTTACCAAATTTTAGTAGGCTAGCATGTTTCCTCTATTCCTTATATACCTGCCCACTTGCGGACATCTGTTATAGCGCAGTATTTGGCGCACTGCCTTCGTGGATTCGTTCGGCGTAAGCATCATTCAAATAGGTATTGGGGATTTCAGGGTTTCCAGCATTGCTAACTGCGGCACATAGAAACCATCCTGCAAATAAGAAGTTAACTTCGCTTCCTAAGCATCAATAAAGCCGAGTAGATTGTGTCATCGGATTCAGATGTCATTAAAGAAGAAGTGAAATCCGATAGAACTTTAGAATATTCGTGTTAGAATGCAATGTGGGGGGATGTTTCGTTCACTGTACAATCAATATATTCGGGACATAAATATTTAAAAGCCCCAGTTTTTCCTTCTCTCTTACATTTTCACCAATTATGGCGCAATACCGCAGCTCCAACTGTAATGTACGAGCCGCGGCAGGGATACCGCAGTCAAGGTCGGGCATGGTGTCGACGCGTCGAACGAGGAGACTGATGACTCACAAGAGTGCATTAAGCTGCAGGCCTGAAATTCAAAGACGAGCCTTGCTGTGCGACTGGATGTGGTATTAAAATTCAAGACGGGATCCAAGATTTCTTCGAGCCTATAACAAGCCGTTTTCTCAAGAAAGAGTTCATCGTTTAGAGGCTATCTTCAACCTTGGCTCCAGTAAAAGGCTCTGCCCGTGAGACACATTTCTTTACCTCTGTTTGCTAAACAAATTGATAATTTCAGGGTCATATATGAGACCAGCTCTCGAATGAAATGTGATATAGGCACTCACGTCATCAGAAAAAATCTTTCCATGTAATCTTAAGAAAAAATTCGAGTTATTTTGTATCTTAGTCCGATCACGTTACCGGAATAGTCACAAACACATGTTTCCAATTTTAATCACGCGGCAGCATGCCGTTATTCGTGTACGTCCTCTGTGACCCACGCATGTCTGTTTTGGTTAGATGAAGCGATAGTCCAACACATTCTCTAGACGTGGCCTGCACGACAAGAATATTTTCCGCGCTGCGCCACTGAAGGCCTTCAGCCATCACACTTGTTTTTACCACCATGGCCTTAAGGCTCTTGCTTCGATAGGTGAGGCTTTTGCGGCAGTACATATTGGAGGTGTTATTTTAAAAAAAGGTCAACCATAACATCTTTTCACGCAACGCTTATTCTCGCAGAGCCAAGAGCACGAAGTCTGTCATATACAGTTGGTGTACACCCGAACTGCTATGGCGGTTATTCCGAATAAGGCTTTCAGAATTTTTTCAACACAAACGGTGAACAATGCAGGAAAGCGTTATTGCACGCACAATGCGCCGCCAGGCAGGCGCACAATGAGTCGAAAACTGCTGCATTCAGCTTCCTAACACGCTACTTGATTTAATAATTTTATATCAAGTCAAGTAGTGTGTACGTTTACACTGGAAGTTCGATGGCGTTTGCAATTCTAGGTATATCATTCCATAAATTTCTCGAAACAGGCGCATGTTTCAGAATACGTCTTAAAATTCCTAATTCAATCAGCGTGATTACGCATGCCAGGCGGTTACGAACAACGCGAAAGTCCTGCATGCATGAAGAAGCGGTTGCATGTAGAGATTCAGGTGCCAAATGCTAGCTGTGTTAACGGTACGATGGACGATGTGAGTTGTCCTGCCAATTAATGCCTGTTTGGGCGCCCAGTCTAAGAGCGAGAAAACCTTTCATGTACACCTGGAGGGGGGGAGGACTTTAATAAACCAGGAGAGGTCTGCCTGGTTGTCGACCGGGCATGCTACTCCAGGCAAGGGTGAAAGAGAAGAAGAGTACAGAAGAGGATGGTGAAAAGAAAAGGGAAAGAGAAAAAGAAAGGGTGAGTGGTGAAATCACACACACACACACACACACACACACACACACACACACACACACACACACACACACACACACACACACACACACACACACACACACACACACACACACACACACACACACACACACACACACACACACACACACACACACACACACACACACACACACACACACACACACACACACACACACACACACACACACACACACACACACACACACACACACACACACACACACACACACACACACACACACACACACACACACACACACACACACACACACACACACACACACACACACACACACACACACACACACACACACACACACACACACACACACACACACACACACACACACACACACACACACACACACACACACACACACACACACACACACACACACACACACACACACACACACACACACACACACACACACACACACACACACACACACACACACACACACACACACACACACACACACACACACACACACACACACACACACACACACACACACACACACACACACACACACACACACACACACACACACACACACACACACACACACACACACACACACACACACACACACACACACACACACACACACACACACACACACACACACACACACACACACACACACACACACACACACACACACACACACACACACACACACACACACACACACACACACACACACACACACACACACACACACACACACACACACACACACACACACACACACACACACACACGCACACACGCACACACGCACACACGCACACACGCGCACACGCGCACACGCACACGCACACGCACACGCACACGCACACGCACACGCACACGCACACACACACACACACACACACACACACACTTTAACATGTTTGTTTGGAACAACTGGTAATATCGTGTGCGCCGGCGCTGCCGCTGCAACTGCTGATCACCTTCCGTTTCCACACTGTTACTCCACGCTTTTATTTCCCCAGTATTCGATTACTCTATTTTAGGCGACAAACGCGCGTGCCTTGTGAAGAAATCGTGCTGTGAACGCCGCTACACTCTTTCACCCATAAAATATAATTTACAAAATATTTCAATGCTATATATTTGCAGATATTTTATTAGTACACTGAATTTTGAGAAAAAGCTCCAAACTGCACAGACTACCTTCTACGCGTACTGCCTCCGTCTCGACGTACTTTTGTTGACTTGACCTTGAACATTTTTGCTAATGTCATGTGTTTGATTTATTGTTGTAAAGGAGGCGCAATTGGGGCTCAGGAACTAAATGTCGTAGGAACGAGGGCTTTTCAAAGTTTCTCAGGTTTTCAACCAGCTGGCAGGAAAGATGTAATTTAAACTTTTTTTGCCGGCCTAAGTTCACAGCTTCTCGTGGGCTGTCCACAAAGATAGCAGCCGACGGCAAGGACAAGCAACAAAGGTATTGAACGGAGGCAGCTGGCACCCCGCAATAGTTCAAAATCAAGTACGCTCCTAAAAGCAGGCACAATAAGTCACATGCAAAGGCGGCGTTTCTGCGCAAGCGAGCAGCAGGCACTTGTGATCCTCAGATCTTCATACACACTCACTTTGCATCAAGTGTCTCAAAGAAACTGGCATCCCTGTCACGTTCACACGGCATCGAATTAGGTTTACGCTCTCTACTTTCGTCACGAGTACTTCCGAATCCTTCGTGGATCTCTAGCTGAAAGGAATTAAAGAATGCCATGCGCTATTGATTGAAAAAACTTTCGCGTATGCAGCTGCCAACTGCCGGTGGAAATGCTCGTAACTGGCGTCCAAAAATGATGACTGTGCAATAACGTTACCACTAACGTTCGTTGCCTCGGCTCCGGCATATATTACGGCGACAGCGTTAAGTAAATCTCTCGCAGACAAACCGGCGTCATCGTCCTCGTCGTCTTATTTGACCGTGAGCGAAAAATCTAAGACAAATCCCCAGGGATGCACATTAGGCAGGCCACCTATGTAGACAGGTCTAGCAATCTTGTAGACTCATCACAACCTTCCCGCCAGATTGCGGGAAAACTGTACACTGTAGCCGGTGGCAGTTAAATTAATGATTGGTCCCGAAAGGTTTCTCGGGAAGACGAACCTACCCGCATAAAAATGGTCTATAGACCGTCTATAGACTTCTCATAGACTCTATTGCCTTCCTATATATATTTCTTTTTGTCTATTCATAGTCTATAGACTCTCTATAGGTAAAAGTCTACTAAAAGTGTATGGCCGTAAATCTATAGATTGTCTATAGACTGTCTATAGGATTTTCATTGTTTATAGACTGTTCTCTAGGGTTTGTCTACAGAGTCCATAGACCTTATAAACAGAAGTCTATGGACAGTCTATAGACTGTCTAAAGAAATTCTTTAAGGGTAGGTCGCACAAGCTCCACCCATGGCAGGGCCTACCATCGCAGGGCAATGGCGCGTCGCTTTGCCGCTGCACCACTACGCCAGAATTAAAATCAGGACTCCAGAGCATGGCGCTAAGGTATAGAATGACCAGCTCCGCATACATGGGCAATAAGCTGTTAACGCTACCGTGCTGTACTCTAAAAGCGGTGCTTAAGAGTACCCTCCAATTTTTTTAATCATATCCATGCTGTGAACATGTCAAGTTCTGCCAGCACTCTTGCCGCGAGAAGCACTACACGGCGTTTAGATGTATTGAGTTATAATAGCGCCTTTTTCCGCACAGCAATGTAAGCGGTGCAGTACATCAGAATAAAGCTAAGACGTGCTAACTATCAGGCTTGTTGACTCACACCGAATAATTAGCTATTAACTATTACTGTTAGGCTCCTTAATAATTAAGATGTGTGTAGTCCACCGTAATAAATAGCAATATCGGTTTTCAGAATTTAGAAAACGCTGTTATCCTCGATGCTGTGCCGCAACAAATTTCGGCAACGTCACTCCAAGAAGCTTGCAGGCATAGAAACCTCTTTAGTGCGCGTAAACGATCGAAAAGGCCAAAAATTGTTGCGCCACAGCGCAGAGGGTAACCGCGTTTTCGAAATTCTTAAAAATATATTGCTATTAATTACGGTGGGCTATACGCCTCTCAATAATTAAGGAGCCAAACAGTAGTTAACAAGTTAATTATTCAATATTAGTTAACCGGCCAGCAAGATAGCACGTCTTATCTGCATTCTGATGTACTTCAGAGCTGACAGTGCTATGCTGAAAAAAGCGTTTTTCTAACTCTAAAATCCTGTTCTTAAAATATTTTGTAAAGTCCTAGGTAAAACACTCTGTATACTATTCTCGCTATAATAGTATACAGCTGATGCGAAAGCTGGCAAGGAATGTCTCTAGAGCGGCATTTGTTTACTGTATGTTGGCTCTGAATTTCGCCCCAGTGTAGTGCCTCCGGATTGAATGCAACCATTTAATGTATTTTCGACAGCAGTTAGAACTCTTTGCTAAAGCATTTTCGTACCTTGCTTCCAGAGAAATGCGGCCGGGACGGCTGGCGTGAACGTTCCGTGGCCCCGTGCTTAGCACTAAACGCTTCAGGCTTTGTGCCATGGTGGTTGGAATAAAGAGTCTTGTACGCCGTGTACTTCTATGAGTTTTTGCTATCTCAATTCTAAAATAAAACTGAGTTGAGACCTTAGTGGCCTCTTTCGGCTGTATTGTGTGTCATGACCATACCTGTTTTGGCCCTGAATATTGTCAACAATCTAAAAAAATTGTTGGGGTGTACAGTGAGAATACTCCGACGTGCAAATGTCACTGATGTCCGATATCGGGAAAGTCCCTAGATGTATTAACCGGATATGCCTGGCTATAACTAATATAATTTTCTGGTGGATTTATTTTGGTGAAGATGCGCATCCTTCTTTTTAATTGTAAAATTAGCGTGTAATAGTTGAAAAACTTTTTTTGTTGATGGCTATGCAGAGCCAGAAATCATCCTCCTTCATATACAGCAAGCAACCCATACATAACCGAAAAACTCGCGCAGTCATGCCTACAAGTGCCCGCGACATGCCCACAGCCGGTTGAGATTCACTCGGAACCGTGGTTGAGTCGGCTTTTCAGGCCCATGGTTTCGCTGGCGACAGCGATGGTGTCGCAATAAGGGTCGCTGTTTAGAGAAACTCTAAAAAAATAATCGCAGAAAGTAAAATGCCGTTTCCCGTACAATTAAAGAGATGCTAGTAATATTGTGAAACCAGAGCCGGGTGCTTGCTAATAGAAATTTCGGGGCAACAATTTGACACTGCAGACGATATGAGCTCCACGGGCAGGCAACATAGGAAAATAAGTGAGCATATTCATATTCAATGCAGGATCACCCCCCCCCCCCCCTCATCGTATAAGAGGTCACCACAGAATACCTCAATTATTTGGAGTTTAAAAAATTGGACAAGACACAAACTCCACCTAAATGGTGTTACGCCATTGCGTTAATCACTTGATGCCCACATATGCGGAATTTATCATTCTCTACTTTACATTCAAAGATCGCTGGAAGTCCACCTACTGCCCCTGGCAGAGTTTTGCAGCTGTTAAGCGATGCGCCACTGCCCTGCGATGGCATGTACTGCCACTTGTAGGCTTATTTATTTATTTATTCATTTTTAAAATAACTGCAGCCCCCGAAGGCATTATTGCAGGAGTGAATACATATTGTTCGCGAGAGGCCGTTGTGTGAAAAAGAAAAGAACGAGAAGAGAACAGAATGGCCCCAAAATAACAATCAAGAAAAAAAATTGAAAGGAATGAAAGCGCAAATTAAACGAAGGCACCGCGCAAGCAGCTACACATCTGACAACAAACCCCGAAACTATGTTTCAGTGTGACATTCAGCAATTTTTAGTGGAAGTTGCTTCCATGCATTGACATTGTGTGGATAAAAATGAATGACGAAAGAAATTGGTCCGACAATTAAATCATCTTACTTTGTGTTGGTGATCGTACCTCATAGACACGAAATGAGACCAAGGCTGCTTTTCCCGAGCAACCTATCCCAGGAGGAGGAGGAGAAGGAAAGGCAAGGGAGGTTAACCAGAAGAATAGCCGGTTGCTGCCCTGCCCGGGGGCAAAGGGGTGAGGAAAGAAAAAGATGAAGGAGAAAAGACAGTTGCCGGAAATTAGTCACTATGCAAAGTCACAGCATTCAGTAAAGTAGCAGCCTATCGTGCTGGCCAGAAATCCTCAAAAAGTGGAGCAGTGCCTTGGAGACCTTCACCGCCGACGTCCACCGCCGCCAGTGGCCGAAAATCTTCGTTTCCGTCAGTGGGCGCAAATCTAGATGATCCAGTGCACGGCAGAGAGACTGTCTTTCGGCGCTGTAGGCAGGGCATTCACAAAGAATGTGGGCTATAGCCTCATCACACCCGCAGATGAAACATGCAGGGCTGTCAGCCATACCTATTAAGAAGGAGTAGTGCTTGGTGAAAGCAACACCAAGCCACAGGCGACACAACAAAGTTGCTTCACGTCGTGGTATGCCGGATGGAAGCCGAAGCTTGAGATCTGGGTCCAAGGTTTTTAAACGCGAATGCGAGAATTGGCCTGAATTCCACGTGTCAAGCGTGATGTCCCGCGACAGTGGTATAAAACTACCCGCTGCGTCGGCTCTCTAGATGGGGATGGACACACAATCACCCTCATGGTGAGCAGTTCGCGCGGCCTCGTCCGTGCGGTGGTTGCCTGCGATGCCGCTGTGTCCCGGCAGCCATTGGTAAACAATATCGTGCCCTTTGTTGATGGCTGTGTGGTGCAGCTCTCAGATTTCGGCGACAAGTTGTTCATGAGACCCATGACGAAGAGCAGATTGTAACGCTTGGAAGGCTGCCTTTGAATCAGTGAAAACAGACCATTGCTGGGGTGTTTCTTCACTGGTATGCTCAATGACGACACGAATAGCAGTAAGTTCTGCACCAGTCGATGAAGTCCGCTGTGATGTTTTCACTTTCGTAACTATGGTCCTTACGGGGATGGCTACGGAGCCCTAGGCACTGGAAGGGGTCACTGAGCCATAGGTGTATACGTGCAGTCGGTGTCCGTGTTTCCCATGCAAATATTCTAGAGTGGTCTGTTTTATGTTGTCGACGATGAATAACTTATCCCAGGCATTCATTATGTTAAGCACCACCCGCCACGGTGGGCAGTTTGCTCACAATTCTGTAGGCAAGAGGGTCCCATGACTTAGGTGGTATACCCGCCATCTAGGTGGCTCACCAAGGTTACTCCTGTGGGGATTTTTCGCTCACACCGGCAACGACGGGTTTTAGCGTAACGGGACCCTTAAATCTATCGCGTTAAAACAGTGGGGATGCGGTGAGTTAGGAGAGGAGAATGAGAGAGCTGCTCAGCTTGGGACAGAAACAAATTCTAAGACGACACTTTAGTGAGCAGTGCGAAGGTACTAACTGACATCGCACTGATATAAGCAGAAACATACTAATGAACTATCAAACTATTTGACACGAAATAGGCGCTCACGAGGCATACTAGAAGCTTGTCTATGTCCCTGCAAATTATGCACGTGACGTTCAAACGTGCCTGACAATGGTCCTAGTGCGGTTTATATCTGTATTACTAAGGCCATCCTTCCGGCCTATTGCTTTAGTTTATTAATATAGCGAAAAACTGCCAAAATGACCGCGAAATTTCGAAGTATGCAGCGCGGTTACGATCTCTAATTCATGCAGCATTTTGAGTTCCTCAATAAAATAAATACAGTGTAGCGAGCAAAAAAGATCATAATCACTTTCAAACAAGCGGAACAGTTATAATTCTCGATCTTAAATGCGTTTAATGCTGCTATGCTTAGTTTGATGTCGTTGAGATGAAAATTGAGAATTAAACTTGCCGCGATTGCTAAGCGGCAACACCACTGAGCTTTGTTCTACACAGTGCTTGTTCCAAGATTATCAAGGCGGAAACTTCCGTATATAAATGAAATCCCCAGACTATCACGTATTTTATTTCGCTGCACATGAAAATGCTAAAAGTTGTCGCATCTGGTTCCACGCTACCTGATACGACGCTCCCCATATTCATGCCCTCAACTTCACCAGGAAAATAACCTTGAGGTGCTATTCTATCCTGAAATTCAGCAGCCTTCGTTAGATATACACGCGGCCTACGGTAGTAAATCGGCGGACTTTCTTCTGGTACTTTCACTGGCGCATGTATCTGTCGTCCTGCGGGCGTTAGCCAAAGCATTCCGTCCAAGAAAAAATTTATGCAAGCGCTGGAGACACAGCAGCGCGTTTGATTTGAAAAAAAGAAAGGATAATTGTCGGAACAGGACATGATAAAACGCCGGTCACGTTTTCCTAACAACAGTGAAAATTCTGAAATAAAAAAGAATAAATATGGTCACTGCTGCGCAGTGGTAGTTAAGCCGCAAAGTGTCCAAACAGATTAAGACAGCGCGAAAAGGAGCCTCAAGAACTAAGTCTGATTTTACGACCCTGTTTGCGTGCCATAGCTTTGCTAACGAGACTGTCGTAAATGAGCCGCACACGTCAACGCCGATTAGTCTCTTCATAGCATTAAGCTCTGCCGACGCGTCTTGCAGATAGGGTAATGTGGGGAAATCATTTGCATTTCAACAGGTGCAATACGGGACGCTGTGGGCACTTTAGCCAAGGGCTAGCTAACTTCTTTTTTTCTTTTTGGTGCCTAATGATAAAACCTCTTGAATGTTTAAAATCATGCATTTCAAAATCAGTTGTGACGATTGTCAATAGCGCTAGTAGCAGGGGATTTTTATAGTTCTAATGGGAAAAAACCCAAGTTTTACAAACGGACAGAAGAAAGGTTGCCATGGTAATAAGTCCTCATCGGCGGAACCGGACACCGGAGACTAACAGGGCAAGTTGATGGTATTAAGGTGAAAGCCTTTAGTAGCTCATAATCGCGGCCAAGGATCAGTCCAGCGTCCGTTACATTCCGCAACACGATAACAAAAAAAATCTTTGTGCACGGTGGGATTCGAACAACGGTGCTTCCGCTCCGCACCGTGCGTGCTAACTACTAGGCTACTTCCTCCAACGCATATGTAGTTCTTGTCTAGGACACTGGAGGGTGTTTGCGGAAAGGCGTCGAATCGAAGCCTCTCAAACTCCCTCCAGTGCCTCTGGCATTTAAGATTCACAAACAATTGTGTACTTAATCAACATCATAACTGCACATCAGTGACACATGCAGCAACACCGCGCTAGAGGGTTTCGCCTCACCGTACTTTAGGTCAACAAAGTGCCCCTCTGAATTTTTACTAGACGCGGCTGCAAGAACAACCAAAGCGCATAGAAGAATGCGCTCCGTAACAGCAGCCGAGAACCTTGACTACTGCGCCACCACGGCGGATAAGAATGAAAAGGGAACCACATGATGTAGAACAACGCTATGAATCAGGTGCACGTCTCACGTCGTGCACAATGCTGTTAACTTGATAGTATTAAGAGTCCCGTTGTGCGGAGAACAGAGCGCCAGCGGCGTCTCTTGAAAATCCGGCCGAGCAGAAGTGTGGGCTACTTCGTGGACTAGACAGAACACTGAAGAGAACAGCGCTTATGGTGTCTTCTTTATCGCCGGTTATCCGTATATTTTGCGCTGTTCTTCAATGAGAAAATTCGGACTGATCGAAACGGTTTGATGTCATGCGCAGACACCGTAACTGAAAAATGATTAAAAGATTACATGAGTTGTGATTACAAGGTCACAACTTGCCTCAAACGTCACTTGGAAGTGTGAGTATACAAAGTAAATGAATTGCTTTGAAAATAAGATTGGGGTAATTAGTCGGGAATCGGGCCCCTGATACTTGAGCTCCGAGTCACAAGCGCTACCCCTAGGCCACACGAGCACGTTAGTACGGCTTCTATGTATGTATGTATGTATGTATGTATGTATGTATGTATGTATGTATGTATGTATGTATGTATGTATGTATGTATGTATGTATGTATGTATGTATGTATGTATGTATGTATGTATGTATGTATGTATGTATGTATGTATGTATGTATGTATGTATGTATGTATGTATGTATGTATGTATGTATGTATGTATGTATGTATGTATGTATGTATGTATGTATGTATGTATGTATGTATGCAGTGCGGCCTTTAACATATTGTGGCAGCTACGACTGTACGGTAATAAGTATGTTTGTGATTAGAGAGGCAGAGTTTGTGTTTGCCTGAGCAAAAGAAGCCGCTGTCGGTACCATTAACTCTGTCATAACACACCCTTGAAGTCGTAGCTTATGTGTCCACCAATTCTTATGGCTCTAATGCGCGTGGTATTATACTGGCTGGCGTTTTAAATTTTTGCAGTCAGTTATTCTAAACACGCCAACACGAGGCTAACAGATCACTTTTATTTCGTTGGATGGGGTGATATGTAGGAAAAAGCGCTATTATTCTACGCAGCCTCCGTGCATTTTATTGCCGTCACGCGGTAGAAAAACAATTGAAAAATGATGGCAGTGCAATAAGCAGAGGTTATATAATTACTTTACATTAATAATTATAACAGGCCTTCACGGTTAACCGTCATAGTTGGCCTTAGGCCGAAAGTGTGATCAAGTTTTCCGGTAGTGAGAGCCGGTCTCCCAGTCACCTTCGACCCTACCTGCGTTATAATGGCTCTTAGTTTTATTTGCCGATTGATACTTCATGTATGATGCGCCGCTACTGCCAGCAAAGAGCAGTACAGTGCGAAACCTTAAAACTGTACTCAAAATAGGGTACCAACGAAATTTAAATTTTTGTGAAGGTCTTACGCTAAGAAATTCAGATAACCTTGTATTGCGGGTTCTGCAACGGTGTGCTCAATTTGCCTCCAAACTTGTTTAAACGCATAGAGGATGTGGCATCCGTATGTGTCTTGCAGAAAATGAGGTCTGAATGGCTTCGTTTATCCCGTCACGCTCAGGCCTCTCCGCTCACGCGTCAATCTTTCGCCTTTTACTGGAGATTGCCTTGGTGATTGGCATCCCCATCAGCCTGTAGGCGAATTTCGGAAAGTCTTGCCTGTTCCGGCGGGGCCTAATCTGTAAATCAAAAGAAATTAGAAGTGCTTTCAGTCTCTAGTGCGGGAACATTGTGCACTGGTCACTGCGGAACTATTGTAACAGGACCATCCGAAGGAATTACTTGGCGTCTCGGCGGAAGCGTATGCATTTTTAAGTGAGAATTTTGCTTATTCCACATAGGTTCAGCTAAATCAGATTATATCGAGAGTACTTCGGGGCATTTCATGCATTTTAGGAGAACCGGTGTCGTTTGGTGACCAATATCGCACTCTGCCTACGCGTGTCTTGTTTTGTCTGCGGTAGCGATCATGGTAGATATGGCTACAACATACTTATAGGGCCACATATGACAGATGATGCACATACAGTCATGACTAATAACGACTCACTATTAATGGCTGGTGCTCGGCATATGCAGGTGCCGTAATGTGTGTGGCATCTCTGTAGTGCGTATTTGTCATATGACCAGTGAAGAATCATGACTTATGACGTCATGTGAGTAATTAGCAGAGCCCCTCATGGTAGAGAGTAAGTGACAACACCATGCCTTAGGTGACGGATGCTGAGTGTCCCAACTAAATGTGTGTATGAGCCATATAGGAAGTCATCATTTTGACATAGACCAGAAGTGACGCACCATATCTAATGTGCCGTCACAAAACCAGAAGGGCCGTCATCACCAGGAAATGACGTCGACCAAACCGGAAGTGATATCACCATATGTGAAGTTCACGCTCAGGCGCCAAATGGACATGTTCTATCGCAGCATACATTAATTGGAACTGTGTCCCTGAAAGTTTTGTTCAGCCCTTGTGTTAAGCCTGCAATCTCGAACGCAGTTATTGAGTAAAAGCAGCGCGATTTAAAGTGAATGATGATATAGATGATTATTCCTGCCAAAACATGCCCCATGTTCAATTAATTCAACGAATTTAACGACTGATACATTACACACAGCTATAAGCACCATTTATGTATCAAGTGACGAGGAATGTTGATTACGATTGCGTTTGTTAACGTGCATTTTCTGGGTACGCTATGCAACGATAGCAGCTGAAATTGTTCGGCTGTTCAACACATTTCTTCTCAAAGCATCCTGAGCAGAGGGTGCTCAAGAATTCAATAATCTGGTGCACTGAAACGCCAGTAAAATAGAAGAAAAAACTTCGCTGGCAACCACTCCAACTCCTGCCACAAGTTGCGAAATCTCCTTACTGAAGCACCGTTCGAGATGCGGCTGCTGCCAGAGAGCTCCAAGTGACGCAAAAAAAATGTGTTGAAAATAGACATAGACGGTATGCATTTTACTGGAAAACCGTGATTGCACAGGTGAGCTTTTAGCGATAAGCTGGCGAGCTCATGCCTTAAGCCTGTAATTAAGCGCGCCATGAGCTACAAGCATGGAGGGTATGTCCCCAAGTTTCTTCAACATTAAAAGCACGTTCTCAAGGGAAACTGGTGCTATTCACTTAACTGTACATACCTCTTACTTAGTTTGTTTTTCTCCTGGCACCAAAATTGCTTTAGGAAGCATTTCGCATGCAGAGCGTGCACATTTATTCACCTCAACCGTTGGATGGACAACAGCTGTCGAGTTTTTGTGTCTACATTTTTTTCTCTCCCCTATTTGCTTGCTTGACAGCTATGGGCCCAGAGCAGTATAAAAGGCCTCCAATCGCTGTACACTTCAGCAGTACCGTGTCAACTCCAGAAGGCTGTAGCTCACGACAAATATGTTTGCCGTAAGTACCAAGACTCCGAAGCCTGCCTTTGTAAAGCCGAAAGCAATGTTGTCAGCTTTTTGGTGATGTATTTATTTACACGAATTGCCATTTCCTGCATGAGCATAGTACATATGAGCACAATGATAGAAGAATGCTGATGTCATTATAACTGAGTGACAAAATTTCAATACAAAATTATAATATCTTTGAAGGAAGCCTAAATTGCCTGAGCAGGAAGTGAGTTAATCAGCAACCACTTGCAAAGATCATAACTATTTCAACTGTTTTTTAAGGCCGCCAGAAACGTGACACCTGAGATTTCATCGACCGATCTGAAAAGGCTCTTTTTCTTCTCTTCTTTCTTATTTTCTAAAAGATTATGAACTGAAGAAAACGTTTTCTAATTTCGCATGCCAGTGCAGTGACCGTCGAGTGTGAGAACTCCATACTATGAAATAAGGAGTTATCTTCCTTATAAGAGGAGCAGGCACAAATTGAATTATATACAGAGATTCTGAAGGTCAATTGAAACGCATCGAAGAGAATTACAGGTGCAAAAAGTATGTGTTTAGATCTTTTCCTTGACACTGATATGCAGATCAGATCACTTTGTTTACCCGACTTTCCAGAAGCGTCATGCATTCAAATTTTTTCTCTTTTTTTTCTAACCCACTGCGCGTCTGAAAAAGCTTTTAGGCACCTCTCTTGTCGATATTGAGAATAACATAGCCCTAAATATATGTCGAAAATGATATTAAGTACTTCAATTTCTTCGATTTTCTCCTATATCCTCTGCCGACTATCATACCCAAAAGTTGAACCCTTGACAATGAAGCATACCATACCAGCACTTTTGAACTCTTTTCGAAATCTAATCACATTTTTATTAAAAGCCTTATCACTCATACGCTCTTTCCGTTTTAGTTTCGCGCAAGCCTTCTTCTCGCGCTAGTGGCTAGCGCTCTGAGCCACCCAGTCGTCACCACGGGTGTTGGTGTGCTCCCGGGTGTTCCTCTCGGTGCTTACTTTGGCGCCCCAGCCTTCCCCGCCGTGTCTGCGCCAGCAGCCGTTGCGTACCATGCCGCTCCAGCCGTCGCTGCTGTTGCTCCAGCTGTCACTCGCGTCGACACCTACCATGCTGCACCTGCTGTCGCTGCCTTCGCTGCCGCCCCTGTTGTGGCCTCTGCCGCTCCAGCCGCCGCCACCAAGGTTGACACCTACCATGCCGCTCCGGCCGTCACTAAGGTGACCAGTGTTCAGACGTCTCCGGCTGTCGCCACTGTCGCGGCCGCCCCAGTCGTCGCAAAGGTGGCCACCGTTCAGGCGGCCCCCGCCGTTACCCGGGTTGACACCTACCACTCCGCCCCCGCCGTGGCAACTGTTGCCGCTGCCCCATCCATCGCGAGCGTCGCCGCAGTCCAGGCTGCTCCCGCTGTTACCCGCGTCGACACCTACCACGCCACCCCGGCGGTTGCCACCGTGGCCGCTGCTCCAGCTGTGACCAAGGTTGCAACCGTTTCCCACGCTGTTCCTGCTGTCGCCGCCTACCACGCTGCTCCAGTGCTGGCCGCTCCTGTTTACGGTTACGGCGTTGGTACCCTCGGCTATGGTTTGGGTGACTTTGGCTATGGTTATGGCCTTGGGGCCTACGGCCTTAACTACGGCTACGGCCTTGGCAGTCCCTTCCACTACACCAACCTCCTCCTGCGTAAGAAGAAGTGTAAGTAGCAATTTTTTTCTGTTTTCTTTTGTACTGTCATTGTCGTTATCAAACGTGGATAACAGGCTAAAGCATGTGCTTTTGTGTCATTTTCTCTACATTTACTAAATATCGCATAACCTAGACAGCATTACAGCAATAAGATAGCAATACACTGAACAGCTTTGCCTGCTTATCTGAGCCAGTAATAATTATAGTATGGTTAGGAGCTATCCGATAGGTAGGAAAGCATACAAAGTGAAATCACAGTGATATAAAAAATGTTTACGAGGTACGCTACTTTATATCGTACGAAACTATTTCGGGTTGTTAACATGAACTAGACGAGTAAACCAAACTGTATAGTCTGATACAAACTATTACAGAAGAGCTTAGCGCAATAGTTATCTCTCAAATCGATATCCAGGGATTTATTGTCTCGCATGATGTAACCCTGAGCTGTACTCAAATTCAGAAGCTAAAGATAATGAAATACATTTCCTTTGCAGGAACTGAAGTACTATCGCAAGAAACATCGCTGCCCTGGAGATGCCTACACTCCTCCTGAGGGCATTTTTAATAAACAACATTTGTAGCAAAATTTGTCCTACCTTTATTTAAAATTGTAATGGTTGCTCGCTGCGGTTGCCCCGGTTAGTCGCGAAAATCACTAGCGTGGGTCACTGGAGGCTTTCCCAGTGTACCGCATTTCTTCCATCTTGATTTGTATGGTATATGGCTGCCGCTTACTAGTGATTCATGTGCAACAATCACATTTGTGATGCCCTTCGTATCTGCCTTCGCAACGTTGTTACATTAGCTGATAATTTAAAACACTACACTGTTGGCACAGCTCAAATGGCCGATATTGTGAACTAACACTTACAAGAAAACAGCAAACTAAAATTTTGTTCAAATCTTAAGCAGCATCTTATGCACTTATGCAGGTCCTAAAAGACAGCTAATGGGTGTTCGAAGGGGGTCGCTCAATGCAATTAGCTTGTAAAAGCCCATTGCACTGTTCCAATAACAAAGCGCTGGGGCAGCCATATACCTTCTATGCCTGGTAACACAGGGATACGAATGGGCTATTTTAAATTTTTAAAGCAAAAGCTTTGCCAGCCTATCCGCGCCGATTTCTCTGTGTCTGCGCGAGCGATCTTGAACGGCGCTGATATGACCTTGAAGCGGCACCAATCAATAAAAAAAAAATTCTGCATTACGGGTGAATCGAGCCCGGGGCCTCCGGCATGCGAGACGGGTACGCTTCCACTCTCCGAAGACTCCTTTTTTTCCAACATGGTATTTACTACAGGTGGGTATGTATATGTACAGAATAACGACATATTACAGATTATTGACAAAGCACGCAGCTAATGAATGCACTGCACTTGCAAGGCAGAAAACAACACAGCTAAAAGGGCGGCAAAGATGGGAACCGCATAAATAGCGGAAACCAGTGCGGAGAAAGTACCTCTTATCAAGAATGTCCTTGAGTTGGAGCATTGTTGCAGCGAAATGGCTTCCGGTTAAAACATGACTACTGCTTTTTCTATAGATGTGCATTGGACACATGCGATGAATTCTTGCTACTTTTTTACTTTTGTTCCTCGCGGCAATATATGTCTTGTAGTTAAGATTTGCCCTTTATAATTATAATTGCCATCACTTTTTGCCTTGTATTCCGCGTTGTATTTAACTAATTGTTCCTATCGTACATTATCTGTTATTTTTCTCTCCTTACTCAATGCCGCCGTGTAAAATATTTTGAATAAATTAATAAATAAATAACTTCGGATTTAACGACCGCAATCAGCGTGACCGTCAGGTTCGTTCTAAGTGGGCTCGACTTAGCAACACTCCTTCACCCCGCTGTTTCTAGTTCCGATCGTTAACAACGGAAATACAAGACTTTCGCCGTCATTCTCCGAGTTTGCGAAACATCTGCTGTTGCATCTGTCAACGCGATAAACGTCGAGCACTCTTTTACACTAGGGACAGTGGGGTCATCAGCGGCCGGCGTTTTCCCAAGAAGCGGAAGTAAAACTTGTGTTTCTGAACTATTTCTCGAGCACCCTAGATTCTACTTGGCTGTGCTCTAAGACGTGTCTATAAGAGGTACTTTAATAAAATAGAATACGCAACGCGCTCGGCTTCTCTTTTTTTATATACATCGCTTATAGCAAGCCCGCCTGGCGAGGCTCTTTCAGAGTGGCTGTTTCAGCAAATGCTGTTAATTAATACCGTTAAAAATTATTCGAGATTAGCGAAATGTTTTCTCTAATAAAAACTCGCTTTATTTTTCGACCCGCCGCGGTGGCTCAGTAGTTACGGCGCTCGGCTGCTGACCCAAAAGACGCGAGTTTGATCCCGGCCGCGGCGGCGGAATTTCCATGAAGGTGAAATTTTAGAGGCCCGCGTACTGTGCGATGTCAGTGCACGTCAAAGAACCCCAGGCGGTCGAAATTTCCGGAGCCCTTCACTACGGCATCCCTAATAGCCTGAGTCACTTTGGGTTTATGGTTTATGGGGGATTAACCCATAAATCAAACCACTTCATTTTTTGTTTTCCTTCTGCTTTGAGCGCACAATGTTCAACTTCAGACGTCTGTCTACTACACAAGCAACCAGCGAATTGGTGCAGTTAAATGAAGAGCATAAAAAATGTTTCTAGTTTATTCGTACGTAGTCGAGGGCTCACAGACTAGTTGGAAAGAAGATAATTACCTTCAAAAAAGGGTTTTTGGAGACTGTTAATAGAAGGGATCATTTCAACCTAACCATGGCTTCAGTTCAATGCTAAAAAAGTTCTAACAAAACCTGCAGCACCAGCATCAGAATTTAAACAAATTGGAGAATGTCCTCTTGCCCCCCAGGAGGGACGAGGTATAAAGACGAAAGACCAATGGGAGACCTCACTACTGAGCTCCGGCCCGGCGACTCAACTACAACTCGTCCGACTGGCCGAAGCCGCCGCCGAGAGTCACGACCTTTCGGCCGTCATCAAGGCGGGTAGCCCTCTGGCAACCCTCTTTATGTTGGAAAATAAAATTTTTCCTTTCCTATCCTATCCTATCCTATCCTATCATATCATATCATATCATATCCTATCCTATCCTATCCTATCCTATCCTATCCTATCCCATCCTAAAAAAATCCGTGCAGCCTTATTACTTCAAATCGTTTCAAAAAGAGCGCGGTATATCGCATGCACTGCAGATTCCCGAAACCATGGAGACATTTCTTAACCTAGTGATTCGTAACCTAGCCACGGTGGCTCTAGTTATGGCGCTCGGCTACTGACCCGAAAGACGCGGGTTCGATCTTACCGCGGCAGTCGTATTTCGATGGAGGCGTAATACTAAAGGCCTGTGTATTGTGCGACATCTGTGCACGTTAAAGAACCTCAGGTGGTCGAAATTTCCGCAGCCCTTCACTACGGTGCCCCTTATAGCCTGAGTCGCTTTGGAAAATTGAACCCACCTAACCCACAAACCGAGCCATAAGCTAGCTTATTAGCCTTGACCTAGCATAATAATAATAATAATAATTGGTTTTGGGGGAAAGGAAATGGCGCAGTATCTGTCTCATATATCGTTGGACACCTGAACTGCTCCGTAAGGGAAGGGATAAAGGAGGGAGTGAAAGAAGAAAGGAAGAAAGAGGTGCCGTAGTGGAGGGCTCCGGAATAATTTCGACCACCTGGGGATCTTTAACGTGCACTGACATCGCACAGCACACGGGCGCCTTAGCGTTTTTCCTCCATAAAAACGCGGCCGCCGCGGTCGGGTTCAAAGCCTGAAACTCCGGATCAAACCCGACCGCGGCGCATCGAAACTATTAGATTTCGGTGATGTATTGCAGTACCGATGATATAGTTTTAAGAACTCCAATCGGAAATCAATTTTGGTTATGTATGTTCTGTATCCGCATCGGAAATACAATTTTGATGGTATCGAGTATCGGCATCTAAGATATATTTCTGAGGTATCGTGCCCAACCTGCCCAGTACGTCTTTTTCAACTGGTATCCGAGTAGGCTACATTAGCATCGGCTACAGATAGAAAGCTGATTGAATTAGATTAAATAAATAGAGGGAGATCAGGCGTGTCAAAGCCGCTACATACGCCCAAGCGATTTAGCAGAAATTTTTTTTAGAACAAAAGTCATTGAAGATTGATTTCACGAAACCAGTGAGTGCAATGCGGCCATTCGATGCCAGGTATGAATTGCAGCACTGGTGTTTAATGTCTGGAAAATGGTGAAGTTCAGAGTAGCTTTGTATTGAATTTTACTGGAGGCGGAATTGCTTTAAACTAAACGATCAAATTTTGCACAAGCGAGAAAGAAGCATTGGAACTCCGGAGGCCCCGTGCCTTACGAAGGCCGTAGTGCTACTATCACCACAACGCTCCTCGGGACTCCCGGCCGCCAAACATTCCTATACTGCTAGGTCGCTCAGCCGCATGGTCCGCATGCAAAATCAAAATCGAAAGCCTGTGGCAAAGCAGTCAAGGTATAAAAAAAAAGCGAAAAGAAACACCAAAACCATCGACAACACCGAAACCCAATGGTTGGGTTTCTAAAGCTGCATATACAGACGAAGTTGCGATATTTTATGATGAAGAATAAGTTAACGTAATTCTGCGGCGATACCATGCGCAGCGATGCGATTATAATATGACGCAATGCGGGAAAGCCAAATCAAAGGCCTTTCGAAGTCCTACTTTTGACCCTCGATGTTTCAAACGACAGCACCGATCAAGAAGTCTCAAAAACTGGGTCCACCATCGATGTTTACAATCTTCAGTTTTAAAAGCACTGTTGCGCCCGAAAACCGCAATAAAACGTTGAATAGTTAATTTCAGTTTAATAATCGTATTGTAGTTAAACTATAACACATCGATAATGTGCGCATTGCTGTAAAATCATCATGTATTGTCCGCACCGACGCATCCCTCACGGTTCGTAAAATAAAATTCCTTCGAACGTTTTAACCACGCATTTTTTATTTTGGTGGCAGATTGTTTGCTCTCCGCTTTTGCAATGTCTAAGGCCCCATAACAACGCAGCAAAATGTAAAAGTCGTGGTCAAAGATTAATTGATATATAGAGCTGAGGTTTCAAAATAGGACATCAGGGCTCAGTTAGTGCAAAATGCGAAATGGACCACTTTCGTTACCTCACTTCACAGCAAAGAAGTGAACTAAAAAATGTCTTGTTTCGAGGAATGGAGAACTTTAAAGCAGCTTTCTTTGCTTTCTAAGGGATAGATGGATCTTCCACTTTCTGCAAATGACTCATATCTTTCCTATTACCATAGACTTAGTGTCATTCAAGCTCGTTCTTGCAACAAACTGGTGAGTTTTTGCGCTGATAGTACATCACGTCAAAAAACAAGTATGCTAGAAACTTTCATAGCCTTCCTGGCATTTCGGTATGGACAAGATGAAGCTTTTCCCCGCATCTGTAACGCCTTCTTTTCTTTAGCCTTCAAAATCTCTTCAATAAGGCTTAGTGCGGAACTTCGCTCAAATAAATGCACCGCTAGCCCGAGGCACAGTGCATCTGGCTCGCACTTGTCTTTAAACCGGCTGTTGACTATAGACGAGTTCGTAAAAAAGAAAATAATTTGCAGCGCCTGCATCTTGATCAATTATATTCTGTTCAGGCGACAAGAAATTTCCTTTCATTCATAGCAGAACGCGCCGCGGATATCCCTCCGCCAGCGAGAAAGCAGGAAATGTTTATAGGCAAGCAGAATACGGATTCTAAAAAAATGGCTTGTGGTTTGGCATCACCAAGCACGCAAAATTGTGCGAAAACATAGTTTTCTGCAGGAGGACACTACCGCCACTTAACTAAAAGCGCGATTAAAGGGTCTACTAGTAAAGGGAGGCAGTCATGCGTGTCTTTGACATTTTCATCGTCAATGCAAATTCACTCAATGTACGCCGGCGGGCTATATGCGAAAGTGCTGCGTTTAAGTAGAAATGTTGTCCACGCCTACGCGTACTTCCCGAGTGCAGTGTTTCTGCACGGCGTTGTCCACGCCACCGTAAGCAGCGCGCATCTCTCTGTCACTACCGCCACTCAGCTCAAAGCTCAAATAGTTCATAGCAGCACTAGTTGATGAATAGATGATGCATGTGCAATGCACAGCGCAAGAGTGTGTTGCAGTTTAACACGAGGCACATTTGGCGGCGGCGATAGCCTAGGGCTCTCTCACAGTGGCCAGCGAGGCTCATCTATTCGCGCAGCCGCGGATTGGAACCGCACTCGCGAATGTTTCATCATCATCATCATCATCATCCTGACTACAACTCTGCAGGGCAAATGCCTCTCCCACGTCTCTCCAAATAACCCTGTCATTTGCCAGCTGCGCCCACCGTATGCCCGCATACTTCTAGATCTCATCCGCCCACCTAACTTTCTGGCGCCCCCTGCTAGGCTTGCCTTCTCTTAGAATCCAATCCGTTACTCTTAAAGATCATCGGTTACCTTGCATTCACATTGCATTCCCTGCCCAAGCCCATTCATGTCTCTTGATTTCGACTAGGATGTCATTAACCTGTGTTTGTTCCCTCACCCACTCTGCCCGCTTCCGGTCTATTAACGTCAGACCTATCGCTTTTCTTTCTATGGCTCGCTGCGTTGTCCTTAACCTAAGCTGATGCCTTTTTGTTAGTCTCCGCGTTTCTGCCCCGTAGGTGAGTACCGGTAAGATACAGCTGTTTTACACTATTATCCTGAAGGATATTGGTAAACTGCCATTCGTGATCTGAGAGAACATGCCACATGCGCTCCACCCGATTCTTATCCTTCTAGGTTATTGAATTTTTATTTGATTTATTTTTATTAATTTCTTTCGGTTGGTACAAACCCGCAAACAATGAAAGATCTTGCTCGGAGTTTACCCAGAGGAATAGGGCTTTCGCACTAAATGTAGTCAAACACGCTGCATTGTTGCCAGCCCTCAGGACGCGCCACCCGTGTTGCACAGGCGGAAGTGAGCACGTCCTGCTCGCTTCTTGCAGCTTGCAGCCGATGCTCACGGTAGGAAGGCAGCGACAAAAAATAGAAATAAAATCGCGAGTTCAGGGGTCCATTCATTCGTAACGTTTCCTTGCTTCGAAGGGTCTGCGCCAATATCCTTATTGTCATTGCCACATTCAGATCCTAACATCACCTTCTGCGATACCTAAATTTCAATTTCGCAGTTCTTCTATAAGCTAATTTAGAATTTCGTCTAATTGCCGCAAAGAATATACATGTCAGGAGTCCCACAAACTCATAAATATTGGCCCATTCTGAAACTAGCAAATCTTCTAGAAAGACCACCTATCAACACTCAAGGCTAACGGTGGCAACCAGTAAGCCCTGGTGGAGTCAAAATCCTTCATGTCAAAACCTTGCGCTGCGAAGCCTCAATGCATTCGATAATATTTACGACGCGGATATGAGTTGGGGCAGCCATTTCACAAAATATTTCGAAATGCGAGCAGAAAATTGGGAATGAATAGCGAAATATAAATCGTCATATTTCGCATACTTCGTCATCCACAGCAATGTCAACCTCCCTGCTGCTCCTTCTTCCTTAGACTGCACAGCTCGACGGAAATGAGAGAGCAGTGATGCCGATAGCAAAACGAATTACAGAGGAACAGTGCTGGTAGAAATAATAGTAGTTTCATCGGTTACTAAGGAACTAGCGGAATATTTGTATTGCGGTGTCAGTGGAGTCTATTAGTGCAGAAAGGGTTAAAGTTATTTAAACATAATTGCGCTTTTAGATTGACGTGGGAGAACACAGGGGCGACACAAACAGTGGTGCGCAAACTATCAACTGAGGTTTATTGCGGCGTGCACACACATATAAGATTAACGTGTCAAAACTTAAAAAACACAATTGAACCAGCAACTTTGCTATCGTATCGTCAAGCATCAGAAAGACTTTGTCCCAGCAGATCGGTTTATGTTTGGTATCTCTTGTCCAAGAACTGCTTTTCTTTTTCGGTAAGCAAAACTGAAGGGTCACTAACACACGTCCCTTCTGATCCTGATTCCAAGCAGAAGGCTTCCCACAGCTCCCTGGTTGTCTTCTCCCTGGATTTCAGCAGAACTGTAGTGTGTTGGAAGTGGGGTTTGCAGCTATCGCATGTGGCGCAATGCGCCGCCAGATTTCCAGGTGAGTTAATCTGCCGGCAGTTGCGGTTATGCTCTCTGAGCCATTCATTTAAACATCTGCCCGTCTGGCCCACATATACTCTGCCGCAAGATAGCGGTATCTTGTAAACCACTCCTTCACAGCACTCGACGAACCTGTTTGTGTGCTTGACGCCACAAGACTCCTCTTCTCCGGGACTGATTTCTTCATTTACCTTCGCGCACATTCCTTTTAGTTTTCTTGGTGCGGAAGAAACTACTTGCACTTCATGCCTTTCTGCAACTTTTTTCAAATTATGAGAAAGTGCATGAATGTACATTAGAACCACAGGACTTTTTTTCTTGCCTTTTGCCTTGGTCCGTTGCTTTCACAAATTGTTTAAGCACTTTTTCTGCTAGTGATGCAAGCAGTGGTTTCGAGTAACCGGATTTTACCAGTCTTGCTGCCTGGCTGTTCAGGCTACTTAGCATCTTGTGGCTGCAGGACCTATTTATGGCCTGCTCGAAACAAGACATGGCCATGTTTCGCATGATCAGCTTTGAGTGGGCCGAGTCATATGGCAGTATGCCTTTTTCGCTGCTTGTTGCGTACTCCCAGCACTAGTGGGTCTCCAGGGACAAAGCCAGATCAAGGAACTGCAGGTTGCCATTCGTGGGAACTTCACGAGTGAAGGTCAGCCCTGAGTGGGCTAACTTTAATTGTTCCAGAGTTTTTCCTGCAAGGTTCGGTATGGCCAGAGTGTTGTCAGCGCAGACTAAAAAGTCATCGACGTATCGACAGCACTTTGTAACACCAAGCGGAGCCAAGGCAGGGGACAAGAGACTTGAGAGACTTGAGAGGCTCCCACGTCAGTCTAGAAGAGCTATTATGTTTGACCATGCTAACTACCAACTAGCCCAATTTGAAACCCTCTTCATGTAGTATGTCTCGTTGTGTTTCAGAGAGAAAATCAGAGGCTGACTTTCAGCCAAAAGGAACACCCTGAATTGAACGGCTGTTTTCTCCGCCTTCGATTTCACCGCGAATTTGCCGCGAGGTGCGTATTTCCCGCCTAGAGATGTTTTTACGTGGTTTGTAGTTTTTACAATTCTAAAATTTTTTACATCTAGCCCATACTAGCCAGAATGCTAAAATGGGGCTTTCTTGTTCCATCTAGTCATCCCTGAAGTAGCAGCCGAGTCGGTCCCTAAACGTGAGAGATTGCAGTACTGGCCACCTTTTGTTGGAGTTTTTCTTCTTTTTTTCTGTGGACCTTCTGACCACACAAACATCCGAAAAAATGGCCAAGTTTCAAACTGCCTGGCCGAGCATTGCCTCGTTAGGCGTTAAGACAGGAAAAAAAATTGCTGGCGGTTTAGCTCTCGTTAAACCTGGAGTCACAAGATAGCTACAGCTGGCCTAGTGGAACTTGGTCACGTGACCAACCTCATGACGAACCACGTGATTAGCCACGGCGCCGCGCCGCCGGCAACTGCTCCGCTTCACGTGACCAACCACGTGACAGATTGGCGGCGCCGCCACCGCCACGGAGCCGCCACGCCGAAGGCTCGGAATGCTGCCGTAATGTAGCTATCGCTACAAAACTTCCTTCCGCTTTCGACCAGAAAGTATAAATTGTGTGGTTTAGAGTCCAGAAAAGACAGATGGGCTATATGGGACGTCATGGTGGAGGACTGCGGATTACGTTAGGCCACGTGGGGTTATTTAAAGTACGCTGACATGGCGCAGAGCATGGGCGCCTTGCGTGTAGCCTCCATCAAAACGCGGCCACCGCGGCCGGCCAGGATTTAACCCGGATCGGCCGGCTGAGTAGCAGAGCGCTCCCACCACTTTGCCACTACGCCTGCTTTTCCGTTTTGGATAAATCTAGCTTGATCCCGTATACGAGGATTTAAAGCCTGTGCATGGTTACCGCTGTGACAAAGATTTTCCCGTTGCTATTGTCGCGTTCTCTCTGAATTGGAGCTAAAAAAGTATTTGCGAACATTGTTTAGTTCATATAAGATGCCGTTTTGGTGGTGCCTGTGGTACCTTACCATTTGGTTTAGTTGACTTTAGATTAAAGAGCTCCAATACTTTTTACTCAGTGCATGTGTAAAAATTTCACACATTAAGGCAGCTGTAGGTTAGTTCCCATATATGCCGAATGTCATTCTCTACTTTACATTCATAGATCCCTGTGAGACCTCATACCCCTTCCGGCACAGTGGTGAATCAGTTAAGCGATGCGCCTGCCAGCGGCGAGCCTTGTGCGACCCACATTGCTCTTCCCAACTGCCACCTCCTACGGTGCGGTGGGCAGTTTGCTCGCTATCTGGTGGGCATGTTGTGATGACGCCGCAAATGTCACAGAACCTATACGAGGCGCACTCGCCTCCTAGTTTGCACTCTGGGCATTATCTGCCAGAGTCAAGCTCGTTATTTTCCCCTCACAACGCAGACGGTGGATTTTCTGGTCAAAGAGGCTTTAATGCTATCAAGGTTAAAAAGTGCGCTTTAAATTTCACGGACCCAGGCATCAAGAATTTTCTCGGTAGCAACGCTTGTTTCATTTAATTTGGGTGTTTTTGTCTAAACACCCCGCAAAACTATTAGTGTTAATTTTGTAGCAGAACGTAAGGAGAGACGGTGATTGACATTGCTTTTTTTGCCTCCATTTTTTGGGTGCTTTCAACGAAAATTGCAGTTTGAGCAATACGGGTGGTTAGCGTATTTTCTCTCTCGAACCTTCAGGAGCATAGGGTACTATAAAATTTCATAAGCTGATAAGCTGAGACACCACAAAAAAAAGTGAAACGTTGGTTTCAATACCGCGCAAAGCACCATTCCAGCTGCCTGTAAATGGGCACTCTCAACGATTGAGGAAATTTGCTAAAAATAGAGCCAGACGTTAAGTATTTCAACGTCAAGCCGCGATTGCGGTGGTGAGTTTTTAACGATAAGCTGGCGAGTTCGTGCATTTAGACTGAAGACTGAAATAAGCGCACGATCAGCTACAAGGATGGCAGGGCGGTCCCACGTTTCATCAACATTAAAGGCACGTACTTGAACCAAAGCGGGCGGTATTGACATAACTGTACATTTCTCTTAGTTTATTTATTTTTCTCGTTTACTGCGAAATTGCTTCAGGGAGCATTTCGCATGCATTACGCGCAAATGTATTCGCCTCAACAGGCGGATGGACAACCGCCGTCGAGTTTTTGTGTCCATTTTTTTCTCATCGCATGTTTGCTTTCTTGACTGTTACAGACCCAGAGGAGTATAAAAGGGCTTCCAAACGCTGTACACTTCAGCAGTACCGTGACAACCTCAGAAGGCTGGAGCGAACGACAACTATGTTTGCAGTAAGTACCAAGACTTCTCCGCATGTTTTTTAAACGCCGAAGCAATGTTTTCTGCTTTATGGTTATGGATTCATCTATTCGAATTGGCGCTATCCACATGAGCATAGTAGTTATACGTACGGTTAAAGAAAGGAGCATGGTAGAACAAGCTATCACAAGTGTACCAGAGATAGAGTTTCTAACGAGGCAATTGAAAGATTATATTTTCTCGTGGTTTTGAATGCCACAGCACAAACCAAGTTGAGATATAGTTCGTCGATTTATAGCAAATCTTTTTTCGCCTTTCTCCTCGGTCTTTAGGAAGAACTTCTTTGCATGCACAATGCATTAAATTAGAGTTCCAGTGCAGATGATGTCCTACTAATTAGCATATCTCCATGCCACCAAACAAGCAGTTTTCTCCATCATTGAACTCATAGCTATAAGATAATTCTGATTTGCTGATTCTGAAGCATATTAGCCAGAAACATACACCGCGTTCAGCACATGTAATCACGTACAACTCTTCCCACGCATTGGATGCCTGCACCAATGATTATTGCCACTGGCTGCAAATTTGTTCTCAAGTAATTCCCCGAACATTTCATTATTATAAAAAAAATTGTGGTACTGAACGCATCTGCGGGTCTTCGGTGCCTGAATTACAGGAAAACAATTGTTGGAAAAGGTATCCTGTAAGCTTAGCCAGGTAAAAATTTCCTGCGCACCTTACCACATAATTACGAACCATTACTATTTCCCCCGTCACGGGCGGAATGACGCACGTAGGAAGAGCCATTCCCGCTGCTTCAAACAAGCCACCTGCTCGTCCAGAAAGAAAAGCGGCGCAGTTTAGTAGCACCGGACATTTTTACACAGCCTGACCTCTGCATAAAACGAAGCAAATTGCAGAATCAAAGACGGAGGCGCTTCTGGGTCTTTTCCTCAGCATATCGGCTCTCTTGCCCTCATTTTCTCAGCTGAAACAGAGGGCCTTTGTTAAAAAGTATTAGAATGCTTTGGTGCCCATATATAAAATACCTTCGTCCCAATTTTGTCGTCATGTGCTCTTTACTGCTTCCCCTTCTTGTACCACTTTCGACACCTTCCGTCGCCTTTCTACTCCAAACATCTACCACCCCGCCCCCCAGCACGGACGCGCGCGCGCACACACACACACACACACACACACACACACACACGCACACACACGCACGCACATGCACGCGCACACACACACACACACACACACGCACGCACGCACGCACGCACGCACGCACAGCACGCACCACACACACACACACACACACACACACACACACACACACACACACACACACACACACACACACACACACACACACACACACACACACACACACACACACACACACACACACACACACACACACACACACACACACACACACACACACACACACACACACACACACACACACACACACACACACACACACACACACACACACACACACACACACACACACACACACACACACACACACACACACACACACACACACACACACACACACACACACACACACACACACACACACACACACACACACACACACACACACACACACACACACACACACACACACACACACACACACACACACACACACACACACACACACACACACACACACACACACACACACACACACACACACACACACACACACACACACACACACACACACACACACACACACACACACACACACACACACACACACACACACACACACACACACACACACACACACACACACACACACACACACACACACACACACACACACACACACACACACACACACACACACACACACACACACACACACACACACACACACACACACACACACACACACACACACACACACACACACACACACACACACAGAGGCAAATGTCATTGTTTGTTCACAGGATATTTTTTGCATTAGAGGTAGTTATATCCCATCCTCTTGCACTTCCAGTTCCGTGCAAGCCTCGTTCTCGCGCTAGTGGCTAGCGCTCTGAGCCACCCAGTCGTCACCACGGGTGTTGATGTGTTCCCGGGTGTTCCTCTGGGTGATTACATTGGCGCCCGAGCCTTCGCCGCCGTGTCTGCGCCAGCAGCCGTTGCGTACCACGCCGCTCCAGCAGTCGCTGCTGTTGCTCCAGCTGTTACGCGCGTCGACACCTACCATGCTGCACCTGCTGTCGCTACCGTTGCCGCAGCCCCTGTTGTGGCCGCTGCCGCTCCAGCCACCGTCACCAAGGTTGACACCTACCATGCCGCTCCGGCCGTCACTAAGGTGACCAGTGTCCAGACCTCTCCGGCGGTCGCCACTGTCGCTGCCGCCCCAGTCGTCGCAAAGGTGGCCACCGTTGAGGCGGCCCCAACCGTTACCCGGGTTGACACCTACCACTCCGCCCCCGCCGTGGCAACCGTTGCTGCTGCCCCAGCCGTCACGAAGGTCGCCGCAGTCCAGGCTGCTCCCGCTGTTACCCGCGTCGACACCTACCACGCCGCCCCGGCGGTTGCCACCGTTGCCGCTGCTCCGGCTGTGACCAAGGTTGCAACCGTTGCCCACGCTGTTCCTGCTGTCGCCGCCTACCACGCTGCTCCAGTGCTGGCCGCCCCTGTTTACGGTTACGGCGTTGGAACCCTCGGCTACGGCTTGGGCCACTTTGGCTATGGCTATGGCCTTGGGGCCTACGGCCTTAACTACGGCTACGGCCTTGGAAGTCCTTTCCACTACACCAACCTCCTCCTGCGTAAGAAGAAGTGTAAGTAGTTGGGAGAGCACTTTTATTTTTATTTTGTGTGTATGTAGCCTTCTTGTCGTCATCAAACGCCGGAAACAGTTATAAAGCACAAACACTTTTTATATTGTGTTGCCACCGCATGAACTGTCAAAAAACCAGAAAATACCATTAATGCAGGAAGGTCCGTCCTACTAAAGGGAAGAATGGCGCAGCATCAAGTAACGAGGAAGTAACGATGAAGACTCCTGCGTTATTCTTCTCTTTACCATGTGTGCCCCACTTGTCCAATCCTATGCGCCTCTTAGTCTGTCTTGAGCCTGTCAAATATGTGCGTTGATTTTGTTATCTGCAGTCAATATACATCCAGATTCAACAACGTACACAGTAAGAAAAAACAGTAGGTGGCCGTACTTTTCGGAAGAGGTCTTCTCAAGAGTAATATGCTGAACAGCTCCCCTACATACCGGAGCCCTTACTCTTTTTGGTATGCTCGCGAGCCATAACATCGGCTGGAACGCAGCTACGGTCAGAACACATTGAGCTAAGAACTTTACGTGTTATACTTACTACCATTGTGCGAGACTGTTCTTATGTCATGCGGATTGACTACGCGAAAAATCAAATTTTAGAACGAGTGTGAGAGCAACAATAACGGAAGTATTTATTATCGATATTCCTCCCTAATTGAGGCCCAGGGATTTCATAAGTGGTATCAACTCACACTGTATTGTTATCGAATCGAAAATAAACCTCAAGAAATACATGCAATTATCTTCGAGAAATCGGCTCTTAATTGCACATGTGTTACAGTAACCTCTTTTCTTTTCGCAGAGACAATCACTACCCCAAGAAACATGGCTGCTCTGGAGATACCAATACTCCTCAAGTCGGTATTTTTAATAAACAACATTTGAGGCAAAATACCTGGTCTGTTTATTTAAATCAATATAATGTTGGCCGGCTCAAAACCCGGTTTCTCGAAAAAGTCAGCTGAATGGTTGACGAGTGCAAAAGCGTTATTGGATCTTCTGAGCCGATTCACCTCTCAGATTATGTGAAAAATGTGTGTTAAGGCGAAAGCCTCATTCTCCCGTCCGTCCGTTCAGCGTTACATCCAGCGCCTGAGGTCACGCATCGACGCGGGCAGCTGCCCAATTAAGGCTAAAGCATTTAATGGCTCATGCTCGCGTCCGTCCTTCCGTCCTTACGCTCTTCAGCTCGATAAAAAAAAAGAAATCTTTGTGCACGATGACATTCGAACCACCATCCTTTCGTTCCGCAGCCGAGAGTGCTACCGACTACGCTACTTCCTTCCGACGTCCATGTAGTTCTCCTGGTCTAGGACGCTGGAGAGTGTTTGCAGAACGGCTACGTCGAATCAGACGGATGCCTCCCAAACACCCACCAGTTTCTACAGCATTTAAGGTTCACGGACAATTCTGTACTTGATTATCATGTTAACCACGCATCAGTGACACAAGCAGCAACACCGTGTTAAAGGCTTCCACCTCACCGCAAATGAGGTCAACAAGGCCCTCCCCTAGTGATTTTTTTTAACGTAAAGAGCCGCAATACATAAGGTCCCCAGTGAACTACAAGTGACGCCAACGTGTGAAAAGTGCCGCCCACATCCTTCGCTGCGCATGGCCCCGAAGTCCGACCCTCCCATTGACAGAATGTCGTCACATGTTTTCTCGTCCTTCTGTCTTGTTTTGTCGCTTCCGAGTTTCTTCTTTCCTACGCACATGTTTATTCTCCTCATGGTCTAGTGCACCGTTCGGTAGCACCTTTAATTAAATAAAGTTGAAAGTTGCCGTCCGTCCTGTGCTCTTCCCAGCGTACAAGCGCGTGTTTTCGCAGCTTTTCCTGATAAGAGTGCACGCCTCCGGAGCTTCTGAGCGGCTGACAACAGTTACACAGTACTTCGCAGTAGGCCACCTGCACAGGCGCGGAATAACCACTGGTGCTTTAGAGAGCAGGTCTTTTGCGTCCGTCCATGGGTTGAACGTGGTCCCTCTCCGTCGGCCTCGGCGTAATCGGCAGACCGAACGAGCAGCAAAGTAGAGGATTGAAGTACAGCGATAGCTAGAAGGGGTGAGGAGGGATATTGGAGGAAGAAGGTACGGCGCGCAGTCGTCCGTTCGCCCGACGAGAGGCTCTGCGGCAGCGGACCGGTGTGCGCTGCTCAAGCCGAAAGCCAGGGTGCCTTCGTTCGCCACTGCGTGTTGCGTACGTGGTCGTCTACAGCTCAAATGCTGCAGCAAATGCACTCAACAATCGCATTACCGACAAGCGTAATCATCAGCTAGTCTTTTAGAGAGATCGATCTCTTCTCCAAATGCGTCCGGAGGCACATATTGTAACGGCAAAAGAGGACGAAGAGGCCGCTCCGCTGGAAAGACATTCACCACCGTACCATGGCCAATACACCCCCTTCTCACCCCCCCCCCCCCCCCCCGCGCGGGTATGTGCAATGGTTACTGAGGTAAACAATCATCATCAGGAAAAGCACGAGAACGAAGCGCGGCGCGAGCGCGTGCATGCCACAACGTGCGATAAGTGTAGAAGGACAGTTAGCCGGAGGTTTGCCGTGGAATCTCGACGTCGTGTCTTCCTGGGCCTCCCAACGCAGTTACAAAATGCACGAGGTTTCAAGGAACGCACAGCCGGACCATGCCACTGCGGCACACTGCAGACGTCGTGATTGGGCGCGCCATCTTGGAGGCACATGAAAAGAAAGTTCAGAAAGCCAGATTGTGCCTTAGAACGCGCAACTGCAACAGAAATATTCGCGAGCTGACAATTCATGAGCACTGGGAAAAATATCGGAATATACAATTCCAGCTTTTGCACTAGGCCCGCCGCGGTGGCTCAGTGGTTAGGGCACTCGACTACTGATCCGGAGTTCCCGGGCTCGAACCCGACCGCGGCGGCTGCGTTTTTATGGAGGAAAAAGGGTAAGGCGCCCGTGTGCTGTACGATGTCAGTGCACGTTAAAGATCGCCAGGTGGTCGAAATTATTCCGGAGCCCTCCACTACGGCACCTCTTTCTTCCTTTCTTCTTTCACTTCCTCCTTTACCCCTTCCCTTACGGCGTGGTTCAGGTGTCCGACGATATATGAGACAGATACTGCACCATTTCTTTTCCCCAAAATACCGATTATTATTATTAATATTTTTAATATTGCACTAGAATACATCAGTATGTATTCAGATGCGGAGGTAGGCGCAAATATTTTTCAAGAGACCAGAAGAGAAGACGAAGTAAATGCATTCGTTGCAGACGTTAGCAGCGAACGGTTGGAGCACTGGTGGATCAGAAGCAGACCAGTTCCCTGAGCAAAGAAGTTGAGGATTGAAAGTCTGTGCTGCACAGAAATGGATGGAATGTCGATAAAAAAGGATCAGAGGTCAAAATAGCACTTCTTCAAAGCTATCGTGGTGGTCTGCAGAGATTGCGCAGTTCTGAATGAGAGCGAATGGAATCCGTAGAGTCCATCTGCATAGTGCGTCCTGATATGCGGATAACTAAGTCAGTGAGATGGTGGTGTGCACAACGGGGACAATTTCCAGGATGGAAACGGTAGGGGTTAACTGTACGGGCCGAGCTGAGTAACTGAGGTGAAAGACTGGGGGGCTCTAAATGGCGTGCGCTGTAGTCTATTCCGTGTGTGTCCGAGACC
Source organism: Amblyomma americanum (assembly GCA_030143305.2). Classification (NCBI taxonomy): domain Eukaryota; kingdom Metazoa; phylum Arthropoda; class Arachnida; order Ixodida; family Ixodidae; genus Amblyomma; species Amblyomma americanum. Next base: position 140,304 of record JARKHS020035761.1, on the reverse strand, counting down.
GCCCCGTTAGCGTATGTTACAGTCTCGTTGTGGAACGGAAAGGAATGATGCGAACAACGTGTGTTATCATGCCAAATATTTCCACGTTTCATTGTGCTAGTCCTGCTTCAGCTCACAATGACAGCAAGGCGAACAGGATTGAGCGCACGTGACAACTGCGCCTTCTCCGACATTCCGACGACGATGCGTCAGCGCTTAGCTCAAGGAGGGGGGGGGGGGGGGCAGCATGTTCTGTGAATGCACACCTGCACACGTCCGTTGTCTCACTGTACCCGTCGGCATCACTTTGGCATTAAAAACTGAAGGAAAGGTTTCATTGCTCCCAAGGCGCGCGACGCATTCCTCGAAACCGTTCCTCTGCCCCTTTTGGTGCGTGTTTCGGTTTTTGCGTCGCGTTAACGGAGCAGCGTTAGCTCAATGTGATAAACGAGTTATTATTTGAAGTCAGGTAGGTGAACGGTACTTTTCAGGGATGTATTAAACGCTGCAGTCGCTTTAAATTTGTAGCGTTTAATGCGATCATTCTAAAAGGGTCTACTACAGACGGAGTTCGATCTTGCGATATACCATTTAAGCTTCGAGCCGCCGCGGTGGCTCAGTGGTTACGGCGCTCGGCTGCTGGCCCGAAAGACGCGGGTTCGATCCCGGCCGCGGCGGTGGAATTTCGATAGAGACGAAAATCTAGAGGCCCGTGTACTGTGCGATGTCAGGGCACGTTAAAGAACCCCAGGTGGTCAAAATTTCCGGAACCCTCCACTACGGCATCCCTCATAGCCTGAGTTGCTTTGGGACGTTAAACCCCAATAAATCAAACCAAACCTTTATGCTTCGGTGCGCTCTGTCAGTGACGAGCTGTCAGTGGTGCAGCAAACACTGTTATGCATGAGGACTTTGTGGACTAGATTATAAGTTGGGGACGTTTAAGCTTTCATTCTTGCCCTTTAAACTCATCCTTCAAAAAGTGCAGTTTCAACTGTTCATGCATTCGCTTACACTTACTTGTGCCATGATCAATGAAACGAGAGCAGTAAATTGAATCGCGAAAATCATGATGTGTGCTTAGTTTTAAAAGAAACTGAAAAGTAGCGCAGTTGATTTTTTTCTTCTGAAAACGCAACAGGCTGCATTTTGCTGGTATCAAACTTGTTTTACATTACCTATCAATTAAGGAGCTAAAAGTTCTGCGTTTTCGCGTCCACGTTATTTTGTTCGCGTTTTTTTTTTTGACGTTGATGGTACATTGCTTGTCCGTGAGAGACTGTTTTACAGCCTGACCATGTTTCGTTTGCAGACGCTACGCTCAAATCATTTGACTATCTCCTGGGTCTACGTTTTAGCTCTCCACGGCAGCAGAATGAAAGGCGATAAGCCTTCTGCCGTTCGATATTTCATTTCTTTTTATATCGCGACTAATCTGAATCTATGATCTTGAATAAATAAGGCATGGCTTTAGATTTAACACAACTTCTGTTGGAGCACTCAATTGTTTCTGTAGTAAAATTGTACAAACAATGTGACTCACTTTTATAGGGCTGTAGCACTAACTTTATGCTCCATTTATGTAGGAATGCGCCTCGATAAAAAAGCTGCACCATACCTTTGACGCGCGACGAAAGACATAGCCAACGATGACGCAAGCATAACCATGGTTGGGGGAGTGAGCTAAAAATTACTCAAATCAGCTCAGTCGACAATGAGTTGAAGTAGCTGGGCAGCCAGCACTATTGTCTACTTAAATCGGCTTAAAAGTTCGCCGTACATTATTTGCCGGCTGATCCGTGCACCATTGTCTTTCTGGTTATTGGCATTGTGTTTTGCAATCACGAAAAAAAAATCGAAACCTGTGCCGCATTCACGCATTAAAACGCCACCCCTTTTGTCACTGGGAAACAGCGCCTGTCCCAGGTGGCACCACGAAAATCATGCTTCGCTCACTCATGATGCTGGCACTCTGTGGGAGTTTCGCTATCAGTGGATCTAGTTCAGAGAAAGTGCCTTAGGTGTAGTTGGCGTGTCGAGAAAATCAGGATTGGTCGAGAGGGTCGTGACATCACAGCCACATGACGTCGCAAGGATAATTCAAATGCGCCAAAATGATGACGCCGTACAGCAGTGATGGCGTCACCGCACAATTTCTTATTGTTCTATAGAGGTCGTGACGACATTCTAACATCATAAGCACTGCCTCTGAAGAAAGCAGAGCAGAGCGAGTCCAGCCGGTGCTCGAACTGCCGCGCCTTGGGTCCAGAGCTGGGCGCGTTACCCTCGACCACTGAGGAACGTTCGTTCGACTTGGTTAAAGAGAGACGTTTTTTGTCTTGTCGTTTATTATAAAGAATATTGTAAAATAGCAAGATCAAATGAAACTATATTAAGATAAAAATGAAAATAAAATAATGAACCATGCCAGTGTCTGTGAAGTGATAGGCAAAAAAAATCCTGAGGCCGGTGGAGGAACCTATGACGCTCTTTGAAAATTTGATGTAGCGCTATTAGGAAGACCACAGAGGGAGAACAAGAAAACAAAGAACTCTGCAAACAAATGGTTTGATTTTCGCACCATGGGTGGTATATAAAGGCATTATCACATCACATGCGCACATGGGGGCGGCGCCAGCCGTAAACATGCTATTGTCATGCCTTATGTGATGTGTTAATGCCTATAAATACCATCCCTGGACCAAACATAAACCAGTTGTTAGTAGCATCCTTCTTTATTTTCTTGACTCCTCTCTGAACTATTAACGCTATCGCATTATACGCTTAGGCGGAGCTTACATGCCCCCCGAATTTTTAGTCCCCGCTCTGTTGCTCTGGTCCGCTGTAAGCCAACAACTTTAATGACATGTTCATTGCTTATTATAATTGTCATTTTTTACAAAAATTTATGAAAGTCCGTAACAAGTGAAAAAAAAATGACGAGATAAGATATGTCCATGAACAATAGCTCTGTCGCTATCTGTGCGGAGACAAAGCAGTGACGTCTCAATACGGTAAACGGCACGCGGTGCGTGGTGTCACTCAGCTAACTTCTGTCATTCATACTTTTGCAAGTGTACTAAATAGCGCTGGTCAAATGGATGTTATTTTTTTAGACTTCAGCAAAGCCTTTGATGTTATTTTTTATGCCAAACTAATTTACAAACTTGAACTTATTGGTCTTCCTAATTTCATAATTCGTTGGATTTCCTCATTCCTTTCTCACCGCACACAATTTGTTTGTATTGATGATTGCTATTCAAACCACCTGCCGGTCACTTCAGGCGTCCCACAGGGAAGCGTCCTCGGACCTCTCCTCTTTTTGATATATATCAATGACATTACTAACGTTATAACTACCCCTGTTCAAATTAGATTATTTGCAGATGACTGCGTTTTATTTCACCAAATTACTTGCCAAGATGATCAAGTTTTACTAAACTCCAATCTTCAGAACATACATACATGGTGTAATAAATGGGACATGAAGCTAAATTTAGAGAAAACAGTATACATGACGATAACTAACAAAAAGGCTTCCTTCTCATTTCCTTACAATATTTCAACTCACCTTCTGACCGAAGTCAGCTAGTTCAAGTATCCACGAGTTACAATAACGAAAAACCTTAGCTGGAATAAACATGTATCAAACGTATGCTCCTCAGCCTTTCGTAAACTCTGCTTTCTTAGACATAAACTAAAACTTGCCCCACCTGAACTTAAAAAACTAACCTACTTTTCAATAATAAGGCCATCACTAGAATATGCGTGCACCGTCTGGGATCCCTACACTAAACGTAACATCGAGGCCCTTGAAATGATTCAACGCAAAGCCGTCCGTTTTATTTTTTCAAAGTATCGTGTAACTGACTCACCAACGACCTTCATGCAAACTCACGGTATTGAAACATTACAGCTGCGCCGGAAAATTCAAAGACTGAAACTACTTTTCTTACTAAAAAACCATAAACTGTCTATGAATGCAGACCCCTTCCTTAAACCTAACACTACGCACCAAACACGAAATCATCATACACAATCATTAACCCCTTACAGTGCTAGGATTAACGCCTTTAAATACTCATTTTTTCCACGCACCATTGAGGAGTGGAACAGGTGTTCGCCAGATCTCTTAACCAGAGTTGATTCTTCTGACTCAATGTTTTCTTCACAGCATTTAATTTGAGAGCCGTTTTTTTCGTTCACTTTTTGCATTTTGCATCTGAGCCTTGTATTTATTGCTGTATTTTGTGTTACAACTTGTATTTAACATTTTTTCAATTTTGCTAAACCTGTTCTTTTTTGCATATATTATGTACTCGCCCCTCTTGCTTGGGCCTACTGTAGGCCTGCAGTATGTTCTAAATAAAATAAATAAAAAATACAATAAATGAATTATTTTTCTCAAGCTAATTACTTAGACCACATCATTCAATTAAAATTCAAGAACGGTTTGAGGACACTACCATACTTGAGGAAGAGTTGGCATGCCTCTCAGTGCTCCCTTCGTTGATGAGAAAGTTTGGCGCGAGAGTTTTCTATTCGTAAATCAGCAATTCCAGTTAAGACTGTGAGTAATGAACCTAAATGTGAACTTGAGGACAAGTGTGATGACGCCCATTCACGTGGTATGGCCGATTTAAGCCGGTCGACAACTCGAAAGACGAGAAGACACCGTGCAGAGTATTGCTAAATGTCTGTGATTTATTGTGAATGCTGCTTCGCAGGCTTCATTTGTGTCTACCGCATAATAAATAGTGTTGGTTGAATGTTTCGGGGAATCTGCCAAGGTGGAGTAAAATTGTAATAAGGGAGTGATTACTCATTTGCATCCACCCAAGCCACAGCCATATACGGCTACAAAGGGAAGCTATAGAGCTTTCTCAGAAAGTTCGCAGTTAGAGAAAAATTCATCCTGGTGCAGGGTTCGAAACCGGGACCACCGCTTCACCCGAGCAGTCGCTGTACCAACTGAGCTAACCGGGGCGGCAAGTTTATGGTAGGGCGAGAGCGATTGGATCAATATCTCGAAGTGGAAACAGTAGAGCATCAACGTGCTCCTCTTGCAGACATTTTGCCGAATTTGAAGTTTACTTCTGGCCCCATTTGTTTGCGGGAAAAATTTTTCGCTAGTTGTCAGCGATCCGCGAAGAGTGCTAAACTTATGTTATTGAGAAAAATATTGCTTGTTATTACTGAGAAGCCCTACTTCGCTGTGGAGCTCGCTGTCTACTACACGGGAGATTCCCGAAATGTCAGCCAAACAAGACATGAACGTACTCTTCGCAAATAATGCCACGTCAAAAAAGAGTTAAAAGACAGGAGTATCTAAAGCAGAAGCTCGAGCCTGGGCATGATGTGCTTGCAGATAGTGGGAAAAATTTGAAGGCCACCATTTCATCACTAGGCGATGACAATTCGACAGACCGTGTCCTCCGCTTTCCTGAACGGATTGACTCGTTTCGCCCTCTTCGCGCAAAGACAAACTAGCTCGTCCGCGCTCGTGCGTTACTCATAGAGTTTCTAAATATTACCTAAAAGGAAAGCAGGAGCCTCCTAGTATGCAAGTTTCTTAAAGAGCACTTCATACACCGCGGGAATGCCGGGAAGACGAGGTTTTGTGTTTGGCTTGCCTTGTGTTAGCCCAAAAGAGTGGATTGCACCTCGAAACTGTTAGTTGCGCGGCGATGTTCTTAATTATGTTATTTCAATACTGCGTTTGTCACTCTTCGATAGAGTGAACGTAAGTGAAAGTTCGGTGTTAGAATGGTATAGAAACTGTCGCAGCATTTCTTCGAGGTTTGCCTCGAGAAGAGTCTAGTTTTACGTCTGATTCACGGCTTATGCCAAAGAACAGCCAAGGCAAGTAAGAAACCGTGTCTTCCTGGCATTCTTGTGTATTCCATAGGAGGATGGAGTGTAGTGCCACCAGCTTTCCCGCTAGTTGTTATGAAACCCTGGCGCTACGGATATTGTGCAGCCTTTGCGCACAGCTACGCAAACTATTGCTATGGCTCGAGTGTTCAAGTGGAAAAGGTTGGCAGTACTGTGGCGCCTTCTGTGCACAGCTAAGCAAACTAGTGCGTTGTCTCGCTTGAACAAATTAAAGATGCGGCGGATAGTTTAATACTCTGGGAGCGAAGAAACTACAATAGCCAAGTCGCTGCCTTGTTAGCGACAATGGACGAGTTTAAAAATGTATCCAAGCTGCGCGACATATTCATCAAGGAAGCTTTCTCTCGTCTACTCATTCAATAGATGGATGGTCTTGTTATAATGAGATCCACAAATTTGCCAACGGATACAGTTGGGGTGTTGTACTTGCTTAAAAAGCCAATGATGAAAAGATAGCTTCAATGGCCGAGTATTTAGGGACAGCGGCAAGCACAGCTCACGTGTCCGCGCCGCCGCGGTTTCGAATTCCGCTCAAGGCACTTTTATATTCTTTCAGATGCCGCTGTTCACGATAGTGCTTCTAATGCTATCATAATAAAATACAAAGTCCAATGAGAGTTTATCGCTGCCTGCGCCATTTCAAAACCGAAGAATCAGTAACACATTCTCTCTAAACGCCGCGGTTACCTACCCTCACGGACTGCAGCCACACTTTCTTTAAGTTCGCAGCAGTGCGCTACACCCGGCCTCCACCCCAATAATTACGTCCCCGGGTATGACATCAACAATTCAAAAGGTCTCGGCAAACCATCCTTTCCTTTTCAGAGAACTTGATGAAGATGAGAAAGCGTGTTGTAATGTGACGAAACCGTGCGCCAACGCTGCTCTGAATTAGCGTTGCTGACAAAGAACAACAACGTATTTCTTGCCTGGAAGCCACAGAGCTAATACTAGCTGGCGGCCTTTTGTTGCCACAGTATGCATAGCGGCATATCTTTGTTGCAGAGAAACAAAAACCAAAACAATTGTTAATGCCAGTGAAGTAATTTTATTGCATTTTGATGCATCTGTAGTCAGCTTGCCATCTCTGCAAAAAAAGAATGTGGAGAAAGAGTTACAGGGCCATTATATCAGACTAGAGCTCTTTGCAGCCATTGCCCTAAATGCTCTTCCTGAAAAAGGTCAGTATACAGTTTTTGTTTCGATGGCATTCCTTCATTTTTCTTCCCGTTCAAGCATTCTATAGTGAGCTTAGACTTGAGGAGCAGTAGACCTAACACGATTTACACTCTGATGGCTAAATACAATTCAGTGTACCGTAAGGCGAAACCTTCATATGCTCGTTTGTTTCGGCTTTCGCTCAATCGTGGGATTGTTTTCAGCATTGTCACCTCTGTGTTTAATTCTGAAAAGTAAGAGCTTTTGCGGGACGTCGGGAGCGGAAGGTAACAGAATCATAACTTGGGCCCGGAAGCTAATGTATATAACGAAACGTTATTTTTGCGTCTGTGTTCACGACGCACACCATAAGCTTGCGTCAAGTCGTTATGACAGAACGTTCGAAAAAGTACGCTTCATAAAATTCAAGTACGCCTCTCTATGTGTCGCACAATCTTAAATGACATCACTCCTTTTCTGACATTACGTGAGGGCAGTTCAATACTAACAGGTTACTGTTCCCGCGACGGGAAACTTACATTTCTTGAGGAATGTGGTGTAGCCGAGTCCGCCGAGTCCGTAGCCATAGCTCAGGCCATAGGTGCCCAGTCCGTAGGTGTAGCCAGGATATCCGTAGCCAAAGCCGTACCCAGGGACGGTGTGAACAGTGGACACAGAGGCGGAAACAGGGGCGTGGTAAGCAGCGTAGGTTGGAGCACCCACAGTGTAGGTGTACGGGTATCCGACGTAGCCGGAGAAGGCGCAGGTGGCCAGGGCCAGGAGAAGGCAGGCACGAAGCTGCACAGAGCGTCAACGCACATGACGAGTCTTGAGCGAGTCGCCATTCTCCGAAGTTTGCATTGCAACCAGGATGATACAACGGACAAAACAAGCAGCGTAACTTCTTCGTTAGTCAGTTGCATTGTTTGCGCTGCCGCATATAGTTTTAACGTGCGCGAAAGCCAGGTGTTTGCAGCACATGAACCTAAATATATAAGGGCGATTTGTTTGAGAAGGGTTTAGTCATTGCTGTCAGTGGAAACGCCCAAAGCTGAAGGTATTTCTCGCAATCGCTAGGACGATCATAGGTCAACTTTGAAACAAGTTTTACTTCCATTTCAGGAGGACACAGGGGCGCAACAAAAACACACGGACATAGCAGTAGACAGCGCTCGTCCCTGTCTACTTCTATGTCCGTGTGTTTTTGTTGCGCCCCTGTGTCCTCCTGAAAAGATATGAACCAACACGCCCAAATACAAGTACTTCTTACTTCATTTAGTTCAATTATTTAGGCGCCAGAATTTTTTAAGTTTACTTTTTCCTGCCGTATACAGTAATTTGAAATATCTGTTTAATAAAATATAGTATTCTGTTGCTTCCAATTTTGTCGCTTTCGAGGAGAACAAAGAAATATTCGGGAATATAGCTGTCTAAAGCAAAACTAGCATTTCATATCAAATATCTCGAGCTGGGAAACATATCGTGAAAGTAAAAAATGGCCGGCCTCTGATCCGTAATTGACTTCTTACCCATTTACACATTTTGAGTTTTTCAAAGAATGCTCTAAAGCTAGGTACAAAGCAAGGTACAACTAAGCATTTTCAAGAAGCACTCTTTTCGCCCTAAAACAGCGTCACTGGCGCACATTGCTGCTTTGCCCGAGAGCGAACAGATTATAAAAATAATGATTGCCTAACGGTGCCTTTTATGTTTCAGCTAGTAAGCGTTCCTTGCTCACCATGACTGGAGTTTGAAGCAGCTGTCGAAGCGAGTCCACAGATATTTCTACTGAGGCAAGAGACCCCTTTATATAGCGACGACGTGCCCCCCTCAACCTTCTCGTTTTACCTGTGTATCAACTGTGTGCCATAAGCACTAGGAGGGCAGTCTCGTTTCGGTGGAAATTCGGGCGGGTCAACTTGGTCTGCTTTTTTTTAGTACCATTTTCGCTTTCTTCGGGTCATCTGCCGTTTCAGACGCTCCCTATCGTGGGATGCGGACAGTGTTGAATGACCGCCAAATCGCCACGTGTCGTGAGACGAGTGAACGTTCTGTGCCCCCTGATCTGAGATTAAAAACAGGCTGACCGCCTTGGAGGGTTCAGGCTTCGCCAACAAACTAAGAACGGCTGCTTCGAGACCGGACGTTCCTCCTATCTACATGCACGTCACGTAGAGGCAGCTGCCTGCTCTAGGCTCAGAGTCTAATATTATCGTTTTATGCGCACAGGGCTGGAGAGTGCATTACGTGATTCAAGGTTACCCATCTTGCGTAAACAAGTGAAAAAAAAAGAAAAATTGCGGCGCTTTCTACAAATCGGAACTACTTACTAGTGAGCCTTGGTAAGAGTGTTATACCGTTGCATGGACAAACATTATCAGGCTTTGTTTCAATGTGTTTGTTATAAAGTAAATCAAATTTAAAAATCGCTAGCACACAATATGAACTTGAGTGTTTGCGGTAAGCTTTACATTCTGCTTGCGTACTCTTAAAATGTAATAGGAACTGACGGATAACTAGAATAAAATCAATGCAAACACATATGGACTCTTACTTGTCATGTGAATACTAACGAATTTTCACGCATAAGCGCATAAGTGTTTAAATTCTTAAAGTTTAGACATAACCTCTTCATTCGCGAATACACACAGTGCATCATTATTTGTTCATTAAAATGTTAATAGGTGGTAATCAACGCAAACTTATTTTCAAACACTCCAGTCGCTACAACGTATTTTGAGGTTTCAGCCTTGCAGTTTCCAAGCCTATTATATTGTTTACTAGGCGTGCTGATAAATTAACCCGATGTACTGAGATTCATGTCAGGCTTGTTAAAAATATCCCTAATTATGTTCTGATTCTCTCTGTGCCGAAAGCAAATGAATTAGTATGTGATTTGGCGGCATCAATCTTTGTTTAGTAGTGGAACCATTGCTAGTCAGTTGGTGCTGCATCAAGTTATTGTATCTGTAGTCCGCAAACATACCCTACTCGTGAAGGTGTACAAAAAAAAAATACATGCTATCTCCGTGCTTGCGCAGCCGATTACTGCCCATCACTAGGAACCCGCCGGTTTGCTATAAAAAATGGCCCCACGCTGTGTAGCAAGGAGTAATTGCTCATGGAAGCGAAATTAAAAGGACATTTTGCGACGCCTCCAACCACAAGCCCAATTTTGAAACTCAAGAAACTGTGAACTAATAAAACAATTGCAGCCCATTTGAAGATATTTTTTTTAATGTACAGGAGTAAATTCAGCTTATAAAAACAATAACAAGGCCCGACTGTAAACAAGTTTTACTCACTATTGTTTAAATTCAAATAAAAAATTCGGGTGAGTTTAGAAAATTTCCTCCCGATAACATGGCACGCTTGCGGAAAAGTACAAAATTTGAAGGCAGTGGAACGAGGGGATTTAGAACATCGGGTCATCTTGATGATTACCTTAGAAGTGATGATAGTGGTATCGAAAATGCTGCGAATGTTAGTTAGTAACGCAGCGTGTGCATATGAATACACGACTACAATGCCCTTATTGCTAACTTTTAAATGAAAACGAAACTAAGATTGCTAGTCCATTTCTGCGAATTTAAAAATGTTACGTTCTGCTCCATAGGCTTGCCTCTCATGATTTACCTTATATAATAGCTTGAAGTGTTAACATTTATTAAATCTAATAAAGTTACGTTAGAAGAATTCATGATTTTGAATACCCAGTGTATAACAAGCGAGTATGCCTCCATTCAGACAATTCAGTATTGATTCACTCGTCCTGTGTAACGATATAAACTGAGTTCTCATAGCCCCCACGAGGAGAACTGATTTTCTCGGAGGTGCTCGCGTAAAGTCATCCAAAGCGAACGAAGGCACATGCAGCCTGGAACGACCATACCACAATATCTTACAAACTTTTGGCGAGTAACATTAAAGTCTACTTTCTAGTTCAGTCAGCCTTAGCTTTATACAGCCTATGCCAAAACCGAACGTAAAATCATGCGACTCAATTATTTAGAGCTTTGCGTCATGAACTGAGGTGCGTAAACTTCTGCATTAAGTCCGGCAGAATGGAAGGAAGCCGGGATACTTGATACCTGTATCCGGACGAAAACAGCATCTAAAAACACGTTCGACCAAAGAAGAAAACCGCATTACTGAAGCGTTGATTGACACGATAATAAGTGTATTTACTGCAGTGCTCCACAAAAAAAATTTATCTATCTTACTGGCGGGGCTAGATACAGGCTAACCAAAAATTTAATTGGATGAAAAGCACGGAGTTTTTTAGTACCGCCCAACTGATGACGCTACCAGCACTCGGGTATTCGTCAGGACTTTTGGCTCCCTTCTCCCTCGCTTTCACCAGTACGTATTCTTACAGCTGTGGAGCAGCCATCCCGTTCCTGACAGGCCTTCAGTGCTGGCTTCCAGCTTTCATTTGCTTTCTTCTTGCTAGGGGAAACAATTTTGTTGTTTTAGGGAATTGAAAACTATTAAAAATTTCCTTTGGGGAATCTCCTGCAAATTGTGGGCGCTCCTTTGGTATTTCAGGTTGTTACCACATGGTGAAACATACGTGAAACATACGTTTCTTGACGGGACCATAAAACATTCTCACTATGACTCACTCTTTGTGAGCTTCTCGAAAAGAGGTTGTGTGTGTGTTGGGTTTTGTGGCACATAGGCAGCTAAGGCCAGCATGCGCCAAACGCAAGGTATAGAAAATTGTCTTGTGCTGGATTTTATACAAAAAATAACAAACCGGTGGTGTGAAGGACCTAAAATTTTATTTCACATCACCTAGTGAAGGTAAAGGGCAGAAATATTTTTAAAATGGCTGATGGTAAAAGTTTTAAAGCAGGTCAGGTAACCTCAGCGGCCGTCCTTTTCAGGGCAAGGGTGTCGAGTCCCCCATTCAATGAAATGGACACCTTAGCCTTCTTCTCAGGAGTGAGAAAGTGGCTGAGATGCATCAAAGAAAATTGAGGCGTTCACAGTTTATTAAGACAGCCAGCCTCTCGTAAAATGTTAAAAACATCAGAAATGTCCACAATTGCATTATCACTCAAGACTAGCGCTGGTTGAAACAGAATGCATTGATTATAAAATTAACTAAAATACTTTTTCCTTAGTTTTTCTAGGTTTGAACATGCGGATAAGATATGGTTTAGTGTGAGCTCGTCTCCGCATTTTTAACAAACAGGTTTGTCTTCTTTTGTAAGTAAGTAGTTGTGTGTCAGGTGTGTGTGCCCTATGCGAATACGACATGACTACTTCAGGGAAACGTTCCTGGTGTCTGCATGACTTCCATTCCCCCAAAGTGGGTTTTATGAGGTATATTTTGTTGTTGAGTTCATTATCCCCCTCTTTCTGCCATTTATTCTTTAATTTGTTAAGTATCAACTTCATGCTGTCTTTAAAAGGTATGTCCACATTTTTGATTTCGCCATTTTGAGCTCGTACTGCTGCTGCGTCTGCTCTCTCGTTACCCTCTATGCCGACGTGGCTCGGGACCCAGCAGAACCTTATCGTATGTCCTTGTGTTGTGAAATTTTCTATGTTGTGTATGATGCTGCCTACTGAGGGGTTAATTGCATTTCTTGACTGCAGCGCTTTGAGTGGGCTCAGAGAATCGGTGTATATTATACTATTTTCGATGGCGGAAAATCTTCAAGTGCCGACCAATCGTTAAAAAAGATGACGTTTCGGCCCCGGCTTACGGGGGCCTTGTTCACAATGAAAGAAAGACAGGAGTGAACTGCTGTCTTTGGCACAACCACGGCGTTTTTCCACGCCTCTGGCATTTTTCCAGACTGCCATATTTTATTGAAGAATTTCAGAAGAGCTTCTACAGCATCTTAGGAGAGGTGAGCAAGCATTTCATAATGAATTTCGTCTGGTCCTGGTGCTGTCTGTTTGCTGGCCGAAAGTACTGTACAGATTTCTTGTAGTGTAATTAATTTATTGTAATGTTCGTTTGCAGCGCCACTTGTCGGCAGTCGTTGTTTTTCAGTTGTGTTCTTGTACTTTAAAAATGATTGTGTGTAGTGTCAGGAGCTAGAAACTGTTGCAAAGTGTTCCCCTAGTTTGTCAGCATGTTCGCTAATGCTTGTTTGTGTGTCCTGAGCTGTGAGAAAAGGTACTGGAAAGGAGTAAAGCTGCCATTAAGTTTGCAGACCTGCTCCCACATTTGCTTCGATGTAACTGAAATATTTATGGACGACACATAGTTTTTCTATGAAGCTTTCTCAGCATTGCGACGTTTGTACCATCCTTTTGCTCTCGCCTTTTTAAAATATATGAGGTAGTCGTGTGTGGGGTACCTTCGAAAAGTTCCCCAGGATTTGTTTGGTTTTTTTTTTGCTTCTCTAAATTCTTGTGTGCGCCAGAGCTTATTTTTTTGTCGTACTATTCCTGACGATTGAGGAATGTCTAGACGTGTAGCCGCAATGATACATGCCGTAAAAATTTCATTTAGTTTATCAACGCTAAGATTATCACAACATATTTTCTCCAGACAGGCCTTTTCTTGAAATAGTGGCCGGTCCGCTAAGTGCAGTTTCCAACGGCGTGGTTTAGTTAGAATGATTGGTGGTGGTGATGAAAAGTTAATGATCACTGGAAAATGATCACTTCCGTACGGGTTATCAAGCATCTTCCACTAAAAATCTGTAAAAACAGATGCAGAGCTAAAAGACAGGTCAATACAGCTCATCTTTCCTCAGAATGGAGTGCAGTATGTGGGTTTGCCCCTATTTACCAGGGAAACGTTGTTGCATAGAATAAAATCTAAAACTTGGCCTCTAGTCTTCGTCTGTTCATTCCCCAAAATGTGGAGTGCGCATTAAAATCTCTGACTACCTGATATGGCTCTGGTAACTGATTAAAAGGTGCTTATAGGTCATGGCGTGTTACTGTCAGGTGTGGTTGAAGATGCACTCTGCATATGGTAATTGTTTTAAAGCTAATGACAGTGACAGCAAGGGCTTCATATTTCGTCTGGAGCTTGATATCATGCGTTGCAACACCGCTCTGAACTACAACAGCAACGCATCCAAAGAGCCTATTCGCCTGCTCACGGTCACGGCGAAAGTCTTTATACCTTTTAAAAATATTTTTGTGTAAAGGTCCCATATTGGTCTCCTGAAGGCACAGTGCCACAGGAGACAAAAAATATGAGAGATCTGTTGCATCACCACAGTTATTTAAAATTCCACTACAGTTCCAGTCGATAAGAAACGCCATTTTAAAATTTTAGGGGGATGTATTCAGAACCTCAGGTCTATCCTTGTTGAGGGCCTGTTATCGTGTGTCTTTTTTTCTTTTTTTCTTTGGTCAGGGGAGCCCGCCGCTGTTGCGGCAGAGGCGAGCTCTGACTTGTATCCATCACCTCAGTGGAGAGGCTGGAGTTCCGAGGGGAACCCGCGGGCAGGGGGGTGGTGAACTTCTCCCGAACGGGGAAGCCTTGCGGGCTTCCGACTTGGAGGCCGGTGGGCCCGTTTGTGGGGGTGGCATAGCAGCTCTCGCTGCATCTGCCAGGGGCGCAGATGGGCCTTCCTCAACCTCACTTTGCGCGAGCTGGGCAGGTGCCAAAGGCTGCTGTGGTGCGCCGCGCCCACACACCACATCGGCGAAGTTTGTATGTGCGGTGAAAGAAAATATGCTCCGAGTCATTGTGTAACGCGGTCTTGCCTCTTTAAATGTAACATTCTCTTTGGTCTTGATGGTAATAATTTCCTTTTCTTTTTTCCATGCAGGACACGATCTTGAATAAGCGGCGTGATAGCCTTCGCAGTTCGCGCAGCGTAGAGGCACATTTGGCACATGCTTCGGGGCCGCGGCAGCTTTGGGAGCCGCAGCCAAACCTTTGGCATTTGAAGCAGCGTCTAGAGTTAGAGATATATGGTCGGACAGAGATTTTTGCATACCCTACTTGGATTGATTCAGGCATGGTGCAGGAAGCAAATGTCAGTGCCAAGTGTTTCGTTGGAAATTCTTTGTTTTCTATTCGTATCTTTATTCTATATACATTGGTTACATTTTGTTCGGACAGTGCTTCCAACATATCCTTTTCTGTCAGGTGTCTTTATCGGAGATGACACCACGTACAGTGTTTAGCGATCTGTGGGGTGTTACAGACACAGGGATGCAACCGAAAGTTTCGATGTTTGCCAGTTTCTAGATTTGACTGATGTCAACAAGTTCTAGCACGAGGTCTCCCCTAGCCAGTTTTGTCACTTTGTACTTCGGACCTAATGAATCTGTGAAGACTTTTGAGACTGTGAAAGCAGATATGAGTCTGGCGGTTTTTTTTTCTGTCCACTATTAACGATGTAGAATTTTGGGAAAGATGTTCTCTTTTGGTTAAAGAACTGATAGGTTACATCGGTCCGCCCCCTTTTCAGAGGGCGTGGAGAGCCGTGGAAAAAAAATGTTTTTCGGCCATGGTGCCAGCCACCCACCATGAAGCCCAACTAGGGGACGTCACAGGAACTTGAAAACAAGCCCTGCCCACGCCCCTGTACACCACTGCTATAACTAAATATGACGCAACTTAGGGTGGTTGGCCACACAAGGTTAACCGTCGCCGCCAGGAAAAAGGAAAAGGTAAGAATTGAATAGCAGGCAGGAAGGTTGTGAGAAAGAAAATAGGAAAGTGAAAAATGGAGGGGAGGACAAGAAAAAGCCACTGCTGATTTCCCCTGTCGGGTCAGTCCGGAGGTGCCGTCTACAGCAAGCTTTGGCAAAAGTGGTGTGTTGCCTCCGCCGAGTGGCCTTAAGGGCACAGGGTAAGGTAAAATTAGAAAAAAATCGTTTTTTTTTCTTTTGGAATTTTAGAAGTTCAATTCTTTCTACACATGTTCCATGATCGCACTTTCCTCAGAAAGCCATATTTACGGCTGAAAAACGCTTTTTCCGAAACCAAGTAGTGAGCGGCCACGCCCTCTTTCAGGATTAACGTCAATTTTTTCAACCAAAAGGTCCACCACCTGAT
Organism: Amblyomma americanum; assembly: GCA_030143305.2. Lineage (NCBI taxonomy): Eukaryota > Metazoa > Arthropoda > Arachnida > Ixodida > Ixodidae > Amblyomma > Amblyomma americanum. The sequence continues at coordinate 124,280 of JARKHS020035761.1, read as the reverse complement.
TTCAAAACTTGTCTAAAATCAGCTACATATAAAAAATTGTCTGGCAACTATTGTACAGCCCCTTTTTTTAGGCAAGACAATCCTGAGACGCTTTGCACGTTTTTTCCACGTTTCTGCAACCTTCATGCAGCTGCGTCCGAGTGCTATCTCTTTCGATCAGTATTGTATATTGTGCCGGTGTTGGTTGCTGCTGATAAGTTGAGATGCCCAGGGCAAAGAAGGCCTTCGTCAGGCGTGAATTTCAAGGCAACCGCTACGCTCATCGTGAAAAAGCAAAAGAATGTCCACGACCGAATGAGATCCCGAACGCCGATCGCGCCAGCTCCTCGACATCGAAGCTTTCAAGATTTTCTCTGTGCTTCCAGGAAGAGGATGTGCTACAGAGCAGCAGCCAATATGCCTTAATGGGCATGGACGGCATTTGTGCCGCAATTACACAGGTTTGTGTGTGCAGAGAGTGCGGTGGAAGTGTTGAGCTCATCGAAATTGTGACAAAACGGGTAGGTGTTGCAAGCGTTTACAGTTTGAACTGTGAAGTGTGTAGTGCCGCACAACGATTTGAGACGTCGAAGAAAACTACTTCTGGCCTCTATGAAGCCAACCTCAGGTTAGTGTATGCCTTGAGGTCCATTGGTAAGGGAATGGCTGCAGGAAATATACTCTGTGCTATGCTAAACCTTCCTAAGCCGCCGACAAAGTTTGCGAAATACAATCAAGAGCTTCTAGGTCACATCGAAGCTGCTGCTCAGGAGTCGATGAAAAGGGCAGCTGCCGAAGCTGTCCAGCTGAAAGAGGGGGATAAAGACATCGCAGTTGCTCTTGATGGAAGCTGGCAGAAGCGAGGCCATACTTCCAATAACGGCATAGTCTCTGCGACTAGTGTAGACTCTGGGAAAGTGCTGGATCTGGAGGTTTTGTCTAAACGTTGTCCAAAGTGCAGCATCAAGGGTACAAACAGTGACCCCCTTCATAGAGAGGTGTGCCAAAGCAACTACCAAGGCACCAGCGGTGGAATGGAAGTCGCAGGAGCACTGAAAATTTTCGGCAGGAGTAAGGAGCTTCACGGCGTTCGATACGTCAAATACCTTGGGGATGGTGACAGCAAGGCTTTTATGGCTGTGAAGGCACAAATGCCATATGGTGATTCCGTTGAAATATCCAAGGTTGAGTGCATAGGGCACGTGCAAGAAAGGATGGGCACAAGGTTACGAAGGCTAAAAAAAGGAAACAAAGCAGGAAAACTCTCTGATGGAAAGAGCCTCTCGGGCCGAGGCCGACTGACTGATGCAGTAATAGACAAGCTCCAGACGTACTATGGTTTGGCCATCAGAAGAAATGTAGGAAACCTGGATGAAATGCGAAAGGCCGTTTGGGCAACCTTCTTCCACTTATCGGCCACAGACGATGACCCATGCCATGGACTTTGCCCAAAGGGACCTGATACGTGGTGTGCCTTCAACAGAAGTCAGTCAGAGGGCAAGCCATTTTTCCACAAGGAGAGTTTGCCTGCATCTGTCTTGGAGGCTATCAAACCCATTTATAGGGAGCTATCGAAGGCTGAGCTCCTAGAGAAGTGCCTGCATGGGCGAACTCAAAATGCAAATGAGTCGTTCAACCATGTTGTTTGGGAACGCGCGCCAAAGAATGTGTTTGTTAGGCTTCGGACCCTACGGATGGCAACACTGGATGCTGTTCTTTCATTTAATGATGGTAGCATCGCACGGGCCAACGTTTTGAAGGCGTGTGGATTGAACCCAGGGAGCAACACCATCAAGTGGCTGAGGGAAGCTGACCATAAGCGCATGTACTTTGCGGACCGAGCAACACGACAGCTTACAAAAGAGGCCCGACAGTCAAAACGACAAGCCGAAAAGCGAAAAAATGACGGCGACAGTGACTACGAAGCAGGGGGCTATTAAACCAATTACTATGGAGGCGTTTCTGCGAATAAAAAATGGTTTTTCACATCTTTTTTCTCTTTACGCTCTATTATCTCAAAACAGTGTTTTTTCTTACAAAGGTACCATTATTTCCAATGCCTTTCAAGACAGACGGCTGATTTTTTTTTTGCAATCATCTACATAAGTGTTGCCAACTACTGAACTAGAATTAAGCAATTTCACTGAGCAGTTATTCTGTTCTGAATTTTGAAATGCGCAAAGAAAGGCCAGATTTGTGTACTACCAGAAAAAATTGTATTAAAAATCGAATTTTCAACACATTTCAAATATTCTAGTTCAGTAAAAAGAGCACAAAATTTGGCAAACAATGATATATGTATTATTAGGCTACTGTTATTAGTTAGTGAGAAACATGTACCTCAACATGGCCTAAAATGCATGGGAAGTATAGGGCTTACCCTGTGCCCTTAAAGGTCCAAACGCTCGGCATCGGCTCAACCACCAGAAACCCCTTTTCCCCGGGAACGGCGATGCCACGCACGGCGAAGCGCGGGTACTGGGATCCGTGGTAATGCACTGTTCACCATCATCCACCTGCGGGGATGTCCCTGCGGATGCTAGGGAACCCATGGTGTCGCCGCTCACCAAAGCCTCTAAGCTGCATACGCTTCCCTGCGGGGACCGAAAAGAGGTAACCCCTACGACTTTACCAAACACATTCGATAAGAGAGCACATTACAAACGTATCCGAGAAAAGGTGTTTTAAGACTAAACCACCATCCACGACTTGCGCACCTGTGACTGCATTCGCCTATGTACTGGGTGATTTTTAAAGTTAAAGCAATTGTTTTCTATTGGAATTCGTGAGGAATACATCGGTGGACTCTGAATCGGGATTGTGCAACAAGAAAAATATTATATAGATGACAGAGCTTAGCTAAAAGACGATCAGTGAACTAAAGAGAGAGAGAGAGGAACAACTTTATTGATTCGAGCTCGACGTCTGCTTAGACGCCGTCGATGGGAGTGGTTAAAAACAGTAATAAGCTCTTCGTGTATGGTTTCACGGCACAAGATTACAATTCCAAATTTGAAGCCGTAAACGCCGAGTGCGAGCGCACTGTTTAATGAATCTGTATTGTGGTCTGAAATGTGCAGCGTCAACAATTCGCTTTTGAGATCACAATGAGTTGACTTTCGAGTTTTTCCTATTTATAAAATGGCATCGATGCAGGCTGTATCGGCCACTAAATTGTGTTGACTTCTGCTAGAACATAAAGCAGCACAGTCTTGGCGTGTATTGGCAGCATTAAAAATTCGGGCTGTGCCATTTTGTCAGTCCGGTACGCAGGGTAGCCTACTTGTGAAACTTTCAACGGCATATTTCTAACACTGATGCCGATTTTAAAAAAAGAGAACTGCTCTACCCTTCGATATCAGTGGCTTTCCAGTTCACAATACAGTGTTGCGCCCCAAAAGAAGAAATAAAATAACAATTAGGTTATTGAAGTATTAGGACATTTTTAATTGAACTCATAGCGTACAAAATGTCCGCATTACTGTAAAACCCACTTTCACAGACCGCACGGGTGTATCTCTCATGGTTTTCGAATTAAAGATCTGTAATGAATAAAAAATCACCCATTATTTTACAAAATTTGACACACAACAGGAAGCACAGTGGCTGTAAGCGAGGGGTGCGAGAGGGTCGAGAAGAACAAGCTGCTTTATTTGCGCTGCCTGTTTTTCGAATCCCTCTGGCTGCACTGGGATACGCAGGGCCTTTTACTGCTGACCAGCATTCGGAGGGAAAGCTCCGAAAATTTCTGGCTTTATTACCGGCGCATGTTCGATGTCGGCTTCAATGAAGTTTCTGGTTGATAGTCGACGGAGTTTTCCCAGAAAGGAAGCTAAAATTGTTTCAGGAAATATATTCAGTGTTCATCGTTTTGTAGCGATAGCTACGTCACGGTAGTATTTCGAGCCTTCAGCGTGGAGGCGCCGCCACGCTGTCACGTGGTGCAGAGCAGCTGCTGGCGGCGCGGCGCCGTGGCTGATCACGTGGTTGGTCACGTGGTTTGTCACGTGACCAGCCATGCGGTGCGGAGCAGCCGGTGCTGCCCTGGGAGCAGCCGGTGCTGCCGGCGGCGCGGCGCGCCGGCGAAACCGAGCTGCCACAGCTGTGCGCATGCGCCTTGTCAAGCGGGACGAAGATGAAAAAAAGAAGGCCCGGCGAAACGGAGCGGCGAAAGACTGACTTTGCAATTCAACTGAGCATGTTCCAGTCGGCCAGCTGCAGCTAGCGCGTCATTCCAGGTTTAACCAGAGCTAAGCCACCGCCGATTTTTGCCTGCTGTTCTCTCATATTTCCCTATATTTATAAGCTCTTCTAAGGAATGCCACGGGCAAAGAGATTTCTATATTGCTAGCTTTCCGGCAACGCACCACACCACGCGTAAAGGCGCTTCCGGATTAACAACCTCTTTTTGTAGTGCGAACCGTTCTGCACGAAAAAGAACATTTGCCGGTTGCGGACGCTTTACTGAGCTGAACTGGCAAATACTTTTTACAACATGGGTTTGCTACTTGGAAGCTTCCCGAAGGAGCCCGCAAGACTTTCATTATCAAAGATCGCGTGCATATTTGATTTGGATGCAATAACTCCACTTTTAATAAAACAAAGAGCCCCTCATTGCTTAATGTTAAGAGCAGCACACTGGGTAGTAACCTAAGCAAAGTTTTGTCTCACCGTTTATATCGATTGTACCCCCATTTGTTTACCTTTTTGCAGATATCTTTCTTTTCTTGTTTGACAGTAACTGTTGCCTGATTCGCCGCTGCTATAGTTCAACACAGTTCTCGTTAAAAATCAGTGCTGTGGCTATCCATATGAGCTCTTTTTACACAACCAGTCTATCTATCATTGTACATGCCACAACCAACCATAGCGCGTTTGCTCCCACAAGCATTGTTTCGAGCAAGGAGAGAAAATATTTACAAGTATGCTACTTCGGTTTGAACATCAAGTTATCCTTTTATTCAACGATTTGTGCAATTCTTGAGCTCGCTTTGCTGACTCTCTGGAAGAAAAGAAGGCAAAAAGAACATTAGTACTTCTACCCAATAAGAACAAAGGAGAAGAAAAATGTTCATTTCTTCAAATAAAAAAATGAATTTTTCGCAGGCAGCAATCCAACAAAGCGACTGAAAACCGCGCTGTGTGCTGAACGCTCGCCAGAAATGCGTTTGAAAAACTTCTCCCCGACTTAGAATATCTAAAAAAAGTGATATTAAATGCACAGCCGCCACGCTGGCATTTCGAAAGAGAGGGTGGTTTACCAAAGCAGAATTCACTGCTTACAAATTTATAACGCAAACTGCGTTATCTTAAAGGAGTGAAAGACCTGCTCGAATGTGTAGTACTACCTTAGATAAAACCTAGAATCCCAAATAGATTCAGGTTCTTGAAATTTGTGACAAGAAAGCCATATTTACACTTTTTGCGGAGAAGGCCAGCGTAGCCGATGCCGCCGAGTCCGTATCCGTAGCTCAGGCCATAGCTGCCAAGTCCAAAGCCGTACCCTGGAAATCCGTGACCGAGTCCGTAGCCGAGCCCATAGCCGAATGCCGGGGCGTGGTGCACAGTAGACACCGAGGCAAGTGGTGCGTGGTAGGAGGCGTAGGCAGGAGCAGCAACGGAGTAGCCGAACGGGTAGCCGGCGTAGCCAGCGGAAGCGCAGGCAGCCAGGGCCAGGAGGACGCAGGCACGGATCTGAAGAATAGGCCACGAGTTTTTTAAAGCTCGTAATTTCCAGGCCATACGCAATATGCGTAGGCAAACTTTTAATGTTTTTTTTCTCTGGAGCGCGTAAAAATTCAAACTCTTAAATATGCCAATTCAATGAAACGCATTTATTTCAATGGCTTTTACAACAGCTGGCTGAAATTTAAGTTGAATGCTTCAATTTCAGAGGTGTCGTTTGGCATAAGTACATTTCAGGAAGAGGCTTGATAACCGAATATGTTCTACTTGATTTCTTGGTTAGGAAATGCGCTCTGGTAGCTATTCATTTTACAGTAACATATATGTTTTGAAGTAGGCATTAACCAACATGTCAGCGGAGTAAACCTAAACTTCAGTTTAACTAATTTCGTTTAAATAATACGAAGACGTGTAAGGACACCCTACCATGATGGAAGGAATAAGCAGCTGACGGAGGAGCAACTGATGAGTCCGCACATGAAGCTTAGCCGTTTATATAGCTCTTGAGAAAGAGACTGTTACTGGTATTTTCGACAAGCTGGCGCTTCTTCTCCTTGCCTACTCAGTAAGAAAAACGTAAATAAGCCTCAGAACCTTACTTGGAAACACGGTGATTTTAGTGCTCAAAGTTTAGAACAGCCAACCGTTAAGACCTTGAATGCTGAGTGCTGATCACTGCGTAAGTAACCCCCCGGCCACATAAAAAAAAATGAAGTTTATGTAAAAGCTGGTAAGGAAGGTGTAAATTTTCCGTGGTTTCTTTGAAGGCTCAATGCCTCGTGGCATTCATATCCAGCGCGCAAATTCGTGACGCCATGTGCGCAATAGATTCATTCCAGACACGTTTCAAAAAGGAAAGGGCGCACCAGCAGCGCCCGGGTGGGAGCGGCAAGCGGGCAGAAAGCATGTGATAGGCGCACCACAGTGTGACTCGCGCTGGCAGGCATTGCAAACTGTCTCGCCAGTGGCGCCGCTTTGGTTTCAGTGAGCGGCCTCGAAATGGTATTTGCAGCAGCGGTGAGAAAAATGGCATGCTCGCATATTTTAAATCTGATATCGATATTATTTACGGTGAGTTAGAAATATGTGAATAAATCAGAAGTCTAAGACTGATTATTAAAAAGTTTGCTATTAAATACAACTCAGCCAACCTACTAGTTAACATGTCATAGCTGGATTCTTGAGCACACCACCCCTGAAAACGCTGTGCGTAACAAAGATGTCTTCTAACTCAATAGGCTTCATTTTAAATGTTATTCAAAGTTTTCGGTGAAACACGCTGTTCACTATGCAGGCAATCATGAATATGTTGATGCTGAATAGTTAGATCGATTTACTGGCCATACCGAGCACACAAATTATCACTTCAAAAGTCCGGCGCAAATGTAGAAGAACGTCGCGCGCTATATCTAACTTCAATATCACTGCTAGATGGACATCGAGCCATGCGTCATGCCCCGACAATCGTCGCTCCTCCTAACGGCATTCCTCGATCACTGTTCGCATGGGAAGACGGAACGGCTCCGCGGCTTTGGGCACCTCTTGACAGCCATAGCGTTGTGACACGACGTGACGAGGAGAACATGTCTTGGGCTTGAGAGCGGTCTTTGGTCTCTTCTGCTCGTTTTCTACGCCATACTGTCACCATGCGGTGAAGCCAACCTAACAGCCCTAGCAGCGGTTCTCGCGTGACGGGCTTCGCTCGCTTCGCTGCCGGAGGCGTTCTGTAAACCAACTCTGTCTTAATTTAACTGAGATTTGTTGGTATTTATACTGTACTGGAAAAATTATTAGACTTCTTATAATAGGCAGTGCCTAGTACCTAAGCAGCGTTCGCTGCGGCTTTCGATGCGAACGAGATTCGGCCTCGGCCTAACAAAAACTAGCGAGCGGTAGGCTTCCAGATTGATGGCGACGGCACGCAGCAGCAAGAAGCGCATCGGAGTGGGTTCTCTTTTGTCTTGATATTATGTTACAGGTAAGGTGATCTATAACCATCTTTTATATATCGAGTTATCGATGCAGCGAAATATTTCGTGATCCCCTTCGAGTTCGATATATCTGCTTTCGACTGTATTCTTTAGTAAACAATATCGTCCAATCGGTTCCTTTTGATATTGATATCGAGGGTTAGACGTAGATGACTTTTGCGCACTTAAAGAGTTAAAAGATGACGGGCAGAACATATGCAAGAAGGCAAGAATAATTTAATACAAGTAAGGTACCTTTCTACGCAACAACAGCTTATTGCGAAGTGTTTTCCCTTTTGATTTCTTTGTACACAAAAAGTTTTGCCGCCAATCTTTATGGCAGAAACGAGCACCTATGGAACGGACAAAAAAGAGACGGCAACTATAGTTCTTTTTCTACGTGCGGTTTTCGACAATGTTTACTAGTCTCCAACAAGTCGATCTCTTCGGACAACCGAAACTCAAGTTATTTGCATTACCGATGAGTGCTGCAATGCAAGGAGAGTGGAGCATATCTTAAGGACAGAATATGTTAGTTGCCTTCGAATTAAAATTTCACACGTGAAAAACAAATCTTATGCTGCCTCTGCTTTTTCACAGAAAGTATTGTATTTTATGATATCGTGCACTGAAAATATACATGAAATATGAAGTGGGAAGTTTTTGTTGAGTCATATTGACGCAAAAGGAATTTACCCACTTTATAACTGTGACCCATCAGAAGCTCAATGAAGGACCATTGTTATATCGTGCTCTTTTGCAATGTCCCGCAATTTAAGCAAAAACCGTTTGTATTATTTGTTTTTCATTAATCTGCATTCGAAAGGTAAATGATTTGCTCCACAGAAACTTTTCACGTGTGCCGGGAACCTCTCTGCGATTATTCGCTTGTGTCCTTAAGCTCAAAGTGTGCATTGTAGAATATCAGATGTTTCGAGGAAGCGCAAAACGTTTTTCTTTAATACGTCATCTCGAGGTAGGCAAATGGAATATTAGAAATAGTAATGCCAGTGTACCAGCACGTTAACAAGTAACGTGGTTAAATAACTGCTAATGATGAATTTTATTCGCTACTCTATGACTACAGCGCGACGAATTGGTTAGGTAGATGGATAGGCAAATTAGTCCGAGTGGAATGGCAGTGGCAGGTGCGTATGTACAGGAAGCACCTAAAGAATCGGGTGCAAATTTCTTCGGCACCTGTCCACCCATGGAATCAATGACATCAGGAGTCACGGTGCATAGACCACACCACAGAGTTCTTATGGCAGCAAACTCTCCCCTACATTTTGTGCGCTTCTGCCGAAGAAGCGCAAACGAACAACAAATCCGCACTGCTGAGAACATTTCTTTCTTGGAAATGGCATGCAAGTCCTGAGCGTGGGGCCAGAGTTTGCTGTCGAGTAAATAAATCCAGAGCGGGCTCTTGGCCACGGTGAGGCAAGTCTCTAGGCTGGCCAGGAAAACTGATGAGGAAGGGTACATATCTGAAGGTGTAGACGTACTAACTAAGGTACAGGCTTTCCGGGAAGAAGCTACCTGTGCAGAAGACGGTTGGGTGGCTGAAAGATAACTCGTTTTTTTTTGTTACCTGCTGATAAAGATGGTAGCTTTGTTATTTTAAGAAATGATGGGTGTATGTCGAAAGCATCAGACTCTGTTAATGCCGTGTTTGACAAATGCAACAACGTGTCAATGTCTAAAGTCAAGGCTAAGGCGAAAAGACTGCTGAATAAGCTGAGATTGACAAAACTATCAACAGTGATAGACAGCAGCCATAAGGTTTGCCTACAGATGTTTTTCTCAGCGAAAACCCAGAAGCCTATGTGGCCGTTTCGTGCAATAAATTGCGAAATTGGAACATAGCAGAAGCCTGTCGCGATATTTTTGCAGGAAAAGTGAAGTTTTAAATTTTTTACGACCTATGCAGAGTGAACAGTTCATACGATGTAATTGCGTCTCTGAAATGCAATTACTGTAAGAAACTTTGGGGATTTTAACTGATCTGAAAGACCATTACCACACAATTCTTGAGGATGAAATTATGTTTCCTTTTAGTCACCTCATTGACCAGCATGGTGCTGTTGCCTTCCTGAATGAGCGCGGGATTTCCACAGGCCGCTTTCTCGAATTTCTATCTTGTTATCTAAAGTCTACTTCTGCTGAAAGAAGTGGTAATGCATACATTCAAAAGTATGAAATCTGTATTGTTTCATGCTTTGCACCCATCCTTAGTGACATGTTCCTGGCTTTGCGCGACCAAATATTGAATGACCGGTTCGAAGGGTCCCGCGTTAGTGATATTTTTAGATTTGCGGACAACTACTTCCTGTTCTTGGAGTGTGTCAACCTCGAAATCGAGCAGCAGTTCCTTCATGTTCTGTCAGTCTTCTTGAAGTGCCTGAAACCGATGGTTTTAACACACGACGTACCAGTTATAAAGATTTTAACATGTTTTTAGATTTCTAAATTCAATTCACTTCATTCCATATTTGTTGGTCTTTTGAGCCCCGTGGTCAGAAACCCATTCTGCCTTATTCATCAGCCCATTCGAAGCTCTTGAAAAGAGCAGTTGTGCATTCATAATTTGCAATGCTGTAAAGTAAACATGAGAGCACAGGTTGGCGCAAAGCTTCCACAAACAACTAGCTCTTTGACACAGGCCGGTTACCCTTCAGAAGTTTTGATTTCCGTGGCAGAAAAACTGCCGTAAATATTAGTCTCATGTCAACAGCAAAATTATAAAGAATAAAAAGAGAAAGTTGCCTTTGTGCCATATCCGCATCAGGTCTCGCACAGCCTGAAGAGAATTGAAAAGCATGTGGGGGTTGAAGTTGTGTTTGCGGCACCTATCTGATTGTCCAGCCTGGCAAAAAAATTAATTTGGCCAACAGTGAACCACGCGGCTGCTTGAAAAGGTATGCAAAATAATTTGTCCCCTGCCAGGAGCGAGTCATCTATCAAATCTACTCTTTGCCGCTATTATGTAGGAAGCAATACATTGGTCAAACTGGATTGTGTGTCAACGAAAGATTAAAAGAGCGCGGTTATGATGTCACACAAGCCTCCATCATAGGCCACTTAGCGAAACATTGCTGAAACTGCAAAAGTGATGATCATGAAGATGACATCGATGCCTGCGAGCCATTTTACAACGAGTGTGTTATGATAGGTAGGAACTGCGACTCGCTGCCAAGGGAAATCATAGAAGCACACATGATAGCAAGGCTCCCCAAAGAATGTATTAGCGCGCCCTCCACATCGCTGTCGGAAAAAGAAGTGTTATCTCGACTTTGTATGTTGACACGTGGGAGCTTTATTTTTCCAGTTTTTTTATACTTTTTGTTTCCGCTGCATGACTTGAGTGCATTAATTTCCATTTCTGGCCGCCAGATCGGTACGTATTCCGGCTGGCCAGCTAATAAAGATATCAGTTGTGAGTAAGCGCTGTGCTGTGTCCTTGCGCTTGTCCCTCTTCTATGTCCCGTTGGCCGCACTGTAGTCATGGAATATCGTAACCAACTCGCCCAACCACTTACCTTGTCGATTAACTTTCTAATAGAGATTGGCCCCTGGTTACAATCTAGGGATTTGTAGCTACCTATCTTTACCAGCCATATCAGTTTTTAGAATCTCGAAAAAGCGATTTTCCTCGACGCTACGGACCAATAAACTTTTGCATTTCACCTACAGTCCACAAATCGCCTACAGGTGAGCGCGCAATCCTACACCTACGCAGCACGCAGCGATGAGAACTGCAGTGGAAGAGTCACAAAAAGGGCGCTTGCACCATACAGTGAAGGCACTTGCACACATCGCTTTGCCGCAGCACGGGCGAGCGATTTTTTAATCGCTCATGAAACTGCCAATATTTTTCCAGCCGCTGCGCCACCGACTGCAGTCTTTTTTTTTAGTGTGGAAGCACTCACAGGCTTACCAACCCTGGTCATGAATCTTGTCAACCGATCTTACGGCCTTGAGTTGTTGCCTAGAAACAGCCACGCCACTTTAGCTTACTTGTGCGCGAGATAAATAAATGAATAATAAATAAATTATCTATTGCCGCGACTGGAATTCCAACCCGCAGCGGCGCGAACTGCTAAGCTTCGTTCTTAAGTGCGCCAGAGCACTATGGTATCGCCGCAGTTTTTTTTCTTTGTTGCAAGGAAATCAAATCCGCTGAAGTACCACATGCTTTACGTACACACACACAATTCTGCGATGCAGAGTCATATTCTCATGTCTGTGTACATTGCATTCCAGGAGCACATCAAAATTCCGGGAGGCATAAGCATACGTCAAGAATCGGCAACCATTCAGGCTGTCGGTACTGCGCAGCATAAGCCCCCTACACAGGGGTGCACTGTTCACTGAGCACAGACTTAGATGAACGAGGTGGTTCTGCGTGTCGATCCATTATGCGGGTCTTCTACAGGCTAAAAAGTCCAATCAGCATTAGCACATTGCACGGAATCCAGGCGTCTTTCAACACAGGCAAGAACCTTATATTTTAAAGCGAGATCTCAATGCCCTTTTTGATTGTCCGCTGTAGTATGCCCCCGAAAAACATTGGATCATGGCACCACACAACGCAATGATCTATCGTCTCTCGTTATCCGCACCGGCGATATTTCACCGACCATGGAACAAAAGACCCTTTGCAGCGAAGCCAGGCATTCACGGGTGGAGTCGAAGTGTGGAACTTAAAAAAGGATTTTGCACCAGGTTTAACATACAAGGCCACCTCTATAATCAAGATACGACGGGTGTAATTTCTATTCAGCAAACATAACATTCCATGCGCGGTTACGGGTTTTCAAGGAAGCGCTATTAACACCACTTCGTTCCACTTACAAAAAAAGCGGCAGTGTCCCGTCACTGTGTTCTTGAAGGGAAAAAAGCTTAATCGCCTGCAGCGGCAGAAATAAAAAGAAATGTTAAATTTTCAGGTAATACTGGGCACCAGTAATATGAAAAAAACTGCTAGTGTTTGAGTTCAACTGGAGACGAGGAAAAAAAGACTCTGGGACCACAATCTGAAATTTGGGATTCATGGTGCGGGTGCTGTGTGCTATTGTCTATAAGCGGCATTCCACAATGAGAATTTTCCGCAAACAGGTGAATTAGAAGAATAAATCCACGTAAAGCATACATTTCACCGTACTTGCCTCACAAATTGGAGGCTGATAAAAAACCCGTTAAATCCTGTTCAAATTTCACTGCGGTACGCAATCTAACACTCGGCGTTTCAAATCCCGAAAAAACCCGTAAGTTGTTCTCCTCTCAGGTCACCAAAATATATGAAGTTGAAAGCCACATTCGAAACTGCCATTCTATACGGCAATTACTGCCCCGCAAACGAACGCTTCAACGAATACGAAATGACCTTGTGCTTCCCAAGTTCAAAACATCAGGGGGATCCAAAGCTGCGCGCGACCAGCTGTTCCGCACACGAGACATGACTGGAATAAATATATTTCAACCGCGAAGACTGGCACATGCATATCCGTACGCGACGAGCAAATCTCAACACCTCATTAATGCAAGAAGGCGAGGAGAAATATGCCTAGGCGTAATTCGTGACTTCCATAAACAGTTCCAAAGATCTCAGTATCAAGGCCACTTTCGACTTGCACTGATACTAAAAGCTACTTGACCGCACATTCTTAAGAAGTAACAAACACGTTCATATTTCGCAATGCAAATCAGCTGTTTCGCCCTACCTTGAGCTCAGTATAAAAGAGCCCCTAATTCAGATAGAAACACACCAGCTGCTTCTAAAACAGCCTCACATTCGTACAGCCATGGTGAGTTCACGAAACACCTTGCGCCGACGATAGTGTGCTTGTTCATCTTAAGTTCGGCAGCATACGTGCCAATTTGAATATTGTGCACTTGAAATCAATAGGTTCTATCATTCATTGGGAAATACTTGAAATTGCCTGGAAAGTGTACTGGTATTCTTGTTGTAATTTAGCCTTGTCATAACGCATTTAATGTGTTCTTTTGCAGGGTTACTTCAGCGCTCTGAATTCCCCTTTTCTACGGTCAGGAATTAAAGAAAGAAAGCGCATAAAACGACAAAGTTCACATTCGTAAAAGCTAATCACAAATTTATTTATCGAATTCGAGAAGTAAAATCTTTCATTACCGTGCATAGCAGGTTCCTCGTTCGCTTCTCGAACTGTCAACTCTGTGAAAATCACTTTTCAATCTTCAGATCCGTGCCTGCGTTATCCTCGCCCTGGCCTCCTGCGCCTTCGCTGGCTACGCGGGTTACCCCTACGGCTACTCCCTCGCAGCTCCAGCCTATGCCGCCTACCACGCTCCCCTTGCCTCCTTGTCTACTGTGCACCATGCGCCAGCTTACGGCTTTGGACACGGCTACGGTCTTCCCCACTACGGCTTCGGCCTAGGCAGCTACGGGCTCAGCTACGGATACGGACTCGGTGGCCTCGGTTACTCCACTTTCCTCCGCAAGAAATGTATGCATCTCCCCCCTCTTTATTTTTCTTATAGTTGGTGAAATATGACACTGAAAGCATGATTCGCTGCTGCCCAAATTGAAGCGTGTTTTCATAACCGAGTAATAATTAAGCGTTGAGATAAAATGCAGGTAAGCGTAAAAATAAAGCTTTCATAAACACTTTATTTTGCATTTTACGACGCATTTTATATACATAGGCGGAAAAGAGGTTAAACGACTAGACGAAAAATAAAAGAAAAGGTTCCAAAACAAGGAATTAGATGCAAACACCTAGCCCGGTTCACTGCAATGAAATTTCACACATTTCATGCTACGATTAGCTTTCGTGTTAGCTAACTTTTGTCCCAATGCTGTATTTCAGGCCGATAGGTTATGAAAAAGTTTTATCAAACAGGACGCGACCTGGAGCCAAATAGGCTAATTACGGTTTATAGGTGGTGTGGTTAAAACTGATACGGCGTTGTGTTCGGAAGCATGACACAATCGGTTGGTGCTTCGGCGTTTGTTTACACTTACATTGTTGACTTGGTGCCTTATACCCGATACTGCTCTTTTTTTCAGGAACTGAAAACACAGGGAGCTTCCGAGAGTGAGGACTATTGACCAACCTCTAATAAAGCGCCTGATATTCAATCCTGAAAACAGCGGCTTTTCTTTGTCATCACAGATCCGTCTGTGCATAATTGTTTTTTATTTTTTGGGCTGCCCAAACCAAACCTCTCTCATTATGTCCTTCTGAGCTGGGCAATGTTTTATTTTTGTTTTGTTTTTCATTTATGCCCACCCTGATTCCCGAAAACATGTCCTGGTAGATGAACGCAATAAGTGTTGTTACAGAAAATGATACATGAACCACGAGCTGCTGGCTCTTACGGAGATTGTATTTTTCTCAATGTGCAGCATGACTGAATCTTTAATGATGAGGTGACAGGATTTTGGGAAGAAGTACGACATCACGTAGGAGTTTTCCCCTGTGTGGCGTCTATTTCGTGGCTATATTTCTCTTGATTCTCTAGGATAACATGCCTGAGAAAAAAATAACTAGGAACGTCCGCCAAACGGGGCGTTGATTACTGCTGAATACTGTCGCGTGCTTTGGGGTTGGTCGAAATAATGGCGAGATTTTTCTTTTCTATACTAACTGGCTCGCTGAAAAGAAAGGTTTTGTTATATAGAGTTTAAAGTTCCAAAGCGACTCAGGCTCCGATGGGCGCCGTAGTGAAGGTCTCTGAAAATTTCGACCACCTGGGGTTCTTTAACGTGCACTGACTTCGCACTGTACACGGGCCTCTAGCATTTTGCGTCCATCGAAATGCTACCGCCACGGCCAGGATCGAACCCGCGTCTGTCGGGTCAGTAGCCGGGCCCCATAACAACTGAGCTACCATGGCGGCTCGCTGCAAAATAATGTATTGTTTACAACATACACGCAGTTCCTTGTGGCTGCTAGTCGTACAATGTGTGATAATTTTTAACTATTCTGTTTTTCGAGTTCAACACTTTGCCGGGACATCGCATACTGACTGCATCTTTGAAGCATGCATGTTGTGAGCGGTTACCTTGAGCGCCGGTTGCTGTGGTGCTTGTTTTGAAGGGAGCAATGTTCCGAAAATTCGCACTTAAAAGCAAGCGTTTAGTTGTCTTATTTTGCCAAAATGCCACCAATGAATTTGTTAGGCACAAAACATTCTTTAAAATACTACAGATCACCATCCTTTTCAATGGCGCTGACTGGCAGGACCGTAAACAATTTCCTGTGTCTGGTTCTCATCAATGGGGTCAATACTGGTTTGGTATCGTATGTGCCCCTGACCGCCAAAATGTCTTTCTAGTATATGAACGCGACATGAGTAGCTCACATATAGAACGGAGTAGCGGAGCACAACAATTGAAGAGCTAATGAAAATTACATTTCGTTTTCTTTAATGCTGCAGTTTAAACACCGTGGAATACACCTTTCTCTTGGGGGCTCAGTCTGTAGATCGAAGGCTAATGCTAAATGATGAACATAGCAGCAGTTATTTATTTTGATTTTGATGTGTTTAAAATTATCTGTATGCATGTTTGATTTTCAGTTTTACATTACTAAAAATTGTATACACGTTCTACTTGTAGCACATTTTACACGTCTATCTGTGCTGTGTTTAAGTATTTATATTTTTATGTTCCTTTATGTCTTCTGATGTCAATATTTGTATGACTTGCCCTGCCTAGTAATACGCCGGGCCCTGGGCCTCGTCAATCTGAAAAACGCAGCTTTTAGCGTACGTGTCCCACCGGAATTTTTCTTTCTGGAAATAAATAAATTAAATTGAATTTTATTTTATGTTTAAACGTTTTTCTCGGAATTTTCATTAAAAGCGTGTAGTCTTTAACGACTTAAAAACTGCATCATTAATTACAATGGAGTAGAGGTGTGGTTTATGTAACAAAGACGAATGCTCTATACTCAATTTTCAAACTAAATTTAGTGCCTTCCGAAGGTGATCATCAGTAAACATGCCTTGAAATGTTACTTGTTACCTTTTGTGAATGTTCCTTTCTATTTAAATCTCTCATTCATGTGAATGCTGACGTGAGAAAACGCAACTCTAAAATCGTAGTTTCACGTAAAAATGGAAATCTTACACAAACACTTCGCTTCATTCTACTTCCAAAAATTGAAGTCGGACGTTTGTGACAGCTCTCTGCTTACATCGACTCTAAGCCTGAGACCGACCTTTTTTTTTATTTCTCACACTTGCCAATAAATCATAGTTTCGGTTTACTGCACAGTGATCTAAACATACGTCTGCGGGGTACCATGGTATAAAAAAAGGAAGAGACTACTTGATCGTGAAACCAACGGAGGGGAGCTTGTCGACAGGTAAGAGAATTACGAGAACGCCAGAAGGGGGCGCTTTTGCGAACCTTGCTGTACCAGTTAACGTTCCCTTCCTTGTAGTAAATGAAAGATCTTTTCAGAGAGCGCCTCCATAAAATGTTTACCTTGCGCGGTAAATTCTCGTTCGCTGACAGCATTAAGTCTGGCAAGTACTTTCGGCACTGATTGTTTTTCTCTGCTTTTTTTGTATACAGGTTTTTCTTCTCAGCAGCTCATCCTCCCAAAGAAAATTGCGAGCAAACTACCTTCGGTGAAGAAATTGCACATATCTTATTTAGGCTTTAATGTGCCAGAAACCTTCAGATATCATGGTCTCGCTGCGCTTCTATAAGAAGAACCTTCGATTTCCATTTCTTGCAGTAGTGCACGAGGCGCACCGATCTTGCCAGTGTTTTCTAGTCGGTAAAAGTTTGTATGCGGGTTTGCATTAAACGGCTGCATTCTCATCACTCCTTGATCGCACATTTGTTTCCACCTGTCTGTCCGTCCACTTCAGCGAAAGCTCACGAAAATAAAATACACCAATGAAAAGTGCAGGTTTAAGCGGGCATAAATCAGACACCTCTTGGATAATGCGCTGACGCCTCCAACCACTGGTGATTTCTGCATGGTTACTGATATTGTTTCTAGGTATTATTTTCATATACCTAAACCAGTGGTAACTGCACGGACGTTTTACATACCACAACCTGTCATAATTCCTAGCAAAAGAAAAGTCGACGCAGAACAGGGGACAAAGAGAAAAAATTTAAGGTAGAACGTGACATCTTCAGTGAATCCCACGAGAACCAGCCATCACTCAGAAGTGGCCTCAGTACCGAGAATTGTTTCCTCGGCCAGGGTGTCCGGTATGTAAACACCAGGACATTGAGGCTAACATTCATCACTTACTGTGGGACTTTCCAGCTCTCAAGCCTACAAGGATCCGGCACCTGATGGTAGCAGGTCTTTCACCAAGCAACCCTGCTTCATACATTGCCTGGACGCAGGGACCGCACCATCGTTCTCTACTGGACTTCATGAAATCAGCTAACCTTTTTCCATTCATTTAATCTCTACTACATTACAGCATTCATCACACATTCACCCATCATTGATGCCCTGGGGCAATAAATTTCGCTTTAAAAAAATCCCACTAGAAAAAGGGAGGAACACTAAGCAGTGGTCTTAGAAGCTCGCGCCCTGACATGACGGAGGACGGGAGAGTCAGAACGGTACCACGACTGCGACGCTCATGCCCGTTTTGTGGACGGTGTTTTGACCTGAAACTGGGGCTTTTGCTTACTCGTCCTGCGACCATCTTTGACGCCAGCGACTTCTAGCCCTCTGACGCACCTGAAAATTTAGTTAAAACACGTAAGACAGCTGGCCAGGCCGACCAGGCACTGGGAGCACAGGGACATTCGAATTCATTTCGACTGCACTTATTTCGTGCTCGGCTACCAAGGATTTACCATTGTGCTCTGAAACAGAACGAATAATTGGCTTTTTGTCCTTCCGAAATGTGGAATGTTTTTTTTGTTAGACATTTTCTATAGCGTTCGATTACGCACTTGTGGCCTCCCTCACGTGGGCTCTTCTCCGCGCTCGCACTTGTTCTTCTTCTTCTTCTTCACCTTAGTAATCATGGCACATACCCACGCAGGGGGATTGGCCAAGTTACAGCAGAGAATGCCAATGTGGCATTTGCGCGGGAAAAATTAGACGTGAGAAGACTGAATCCAGATAAAAATTGGAAATTTCAAATGAATTAAAGAAATATGAATTACGAGGAATAGAATCGAGCACTTTTGGACATGCGACAAAAATTTGTATATGTTTGCGCTGTCAGCTTAGTCCTCTTCGTGTGCGATATTCTTTTATATCTTTGGTTTCTCATGTCCAGCTTTTTCGAGCAAAAAATTTGAAAATTCGAAAATTGTGAGACACTGTTATGGAAATATTGAAGGTAATGGTTAATTATTCTGATATGTAGTAAACTCTTTCTTTTAGAGCGTTTCTTTCAGGTACTATAGACTGCCATAAAAAACCAATGGGGAACGCCTTTGACGATAGCAAACATGCGAATAGAAAAAAATACAAGACTGCCGTTGGGAGATCCGCGGATATGCTAAATGTTATGTGAAATCTTACACTGCATGAAAAATTTGCGTTCATAAACGATTTCTGTTTCAAAAAGAAAGCTGCCACTGTCTGGAAGACGTTGAATTAACGAGCGTTAGCTGTTTGGTTTACTAGACAAAGAAAGCGAAGAAGAACGTGCCCGTTGTCCAGTTACACCCCTTCAAGACACGTCCCAAACAGAACTTGCTTTGTTTGGGGGGTCAAGGTGTACCTAGAATTCGGCTTCCGGCGCTATATGGTAGCGCTTCAATTAGTAAATGCGTGTTAGAATGCTTACCTATTTTTAATTGTGATTTTATTTCGATACCACAACTTTTAGGGATTTATTTGTCTAAAAAATTCGGTACACAAATGTTTGCGGATGGCTGCCCCTTGTTGTCCGAATATATATAGCGGAACGAATGTAAACACTTATACAAGTCCCGTAACGGGACCGTTTTCATGCCGTTGTAGGAAATTTTTGGGGGGAGGGGGGAAAGAAATGAGAGGGCACAACCAATTTTAATGGCCGCCATTTTGGATTCGAGAAACCGAAACTATGCCGCCGTTTTGTCCCCTGACGTCATTCTGATATAGTTCCACCCCTATCCACCATATTACACCGAGACGTTGTCATTGGCACACGGCAGGTGATTGTCTCTACAATGCTTTTGTAAACGGCGCTACAAGTCTCCATGCGAGATAAGTTTTCCAGTTGCTGCCACAGATGGCGCTGTGATCTCATGGTGGTAGCAGACCCCACGAAATTTCGTAACGTTATGAGTAAGAGCTAACGCTCTTAAAATGCTTTTGTCCAGAATCTCTGGGTATGTGTGGCGTGCTCGGGTTGCTCAGGCCAACGTTGGCATTTATGCGTGCGCGCGCGTGTGTGTGTGTGAGAGTGCGTGCGTACGTACGCGTGCGTGCGTGTGCATGTGTTCATGTTTGCGTGCATGCGTAAAAACATATAACGAACAGAATAAAAAGAACTTAGTAGTGTGGGCTCCTGTTCATGGAGCCAATGGGCTTTTGCCGCCTCTCTAGCCCGGTTCATCAGCCAAAGGTGGTCTTGCGGGTGCGAGCTGGACAGCGCCTCATCCCAGTCGTCAGTAGTTGGGTGATTGATATTCGTAAGATTTGGATTTCACTCATATCATATCATATCACAACATATCATATCATAGCTGAGCTTTACCTCTTTAAGGTACAGCTGAGCTTTTCCAGGTTGATGTAAGCGTTTGATCGCACTTTTTTTTAGGATGAACCCTTGCTGGCTGTTTACATTTTTCTCCGGTTCGGCGTAAACTTCCTTGTTAATCTGAAAGTTAACAGTAATTCTCTATAGAATAATAACGGCGCACAATAATTATGTTCTCCCAAATGTTGGGGGACCTGGTGTAATAGCACGGGCACTGGCATGAAGGCCTTCGTTTCCAACAGCCGCAGAGTTTCGTGGAGTTCACATCGCTATGGACCCAAAGTATTTTTGATCTGTGACCATCTGACCGACCTCGCCGTTAACGTGCTGCACCGCCGCGGAGAAGAAAACAAAACAAAAACAAATGCTCGCACCAGGACTCCAAGAACAGGAGAGAACTCTAACCTTTCATGACGTACAGGTTTCGCCACCGATGTTGCGACGTTAGTGCTTTCCAATGATCGAACTAAAAGAGGGCATAAAGACTCATTTACTGAGAAAAGGCGGTGGTTACTCGTACGCTTGGCCACAAAACACGCCACAACGCGTAAGCATTCAAACCACAATAATATAAAACAGGCCGCTACTGATGCACTTGCAGTTTCGCAGTGCTTTAGAATGTCCTGCGACCAAGCACAGGACAGAAAATATCTGGTATTTGGTTGGGGCGCTCGATGATTGCTCTCATCGCTGTCCATATAAACGCGACAGAAATACATGTATCCCAGTAGACTGCATGCATTTTCAGCCTGCACATTGTCCAGACATCTAGTTCCCATGTTAACGAGGAGTAAAGATACTAAAAATGTTCGCTGCCCAGAAAAATTCCTCAAAACTTGCGTCAATTATTCTAACTCGAGTCATAGTACCGAGGCACGGCTGCAGTTGTGACACGTGCAAACCGAACCATGCAGTAAAAAAAAAGCCAAGGTTTCAGTTTTAGGGAGCATGAGACATAACGTTTCTCCACATGGCAACTGAAGCACGCTGTTGAAAACGTTCTACTTTTATGAAGTGCATGGGTTCCTGTATTTCACAAAAAGTTTATCTATAGCTTTTCTCATCTCTGAACACACATGACGGAAGCCAACACTCACCGAAACCAAGGAGCATAGGGGATGTCGTTTTTTTGTGGTTTTTCTTTATTGGGAAATTAATAAATGCAGGAGAAAAACAAGCACATGCCGCTAGTGGGATCCGCAACCACAACTTCCGAATTTCCCGTCCGATGCTCTGCCAACTCGTTGGGGCTCTCGAGGTTTGTCCTCCTGGCTGTCCATATAAACGCGACTGGGTTCGGATCCCACCTACAGCGTGTGGTTTTTTCTTCTGCTTTTTTTTAATTTTCCACTTAGAAAAAGCAAATAAAAAACGACATCCCATATGCTTCTTGGTTTGGGTAATTGTTTGCTTCCGTCATGTTTGCCATAGCAAGCACCTCTTGCGATTCCCTTTTCTACTGATTATCACTGAACAACGAGAAAAGAGCCCCAACCGTATTTCGATGGAAGCTAACTACAAAAACATTCTTGTACTGGCATGTCAGTGCACAAGAAAGAACCCCAGGTGCTCTATCAGGAACCTTCCGGAGCCTTCCACTAATGCGTCGCTCACATCCCATGGGTCGCTTCGGAATATTAAACCTCATAACTGCTAATTCTGCATTTATTCAAAGAGTTGCTGCCCATTTTTCGACTGAGCTATTATGCATTCTCACAGAGTTGGTCTCAGTTGTTGGTTTGTATCACCTATGCCAAATTTTTGCTGCTTTCTTCAAAATCTTATGCACTTCAAATCAAAGCTTGGTCGCAATCGCAATAATTTTCTATCATTTCTGGTTTCATTTGGTTCATGGGGGTTCAACGTTCCAAAGCGACTCAGGCTATTAAAGACGCCGCGCGTAGTGAAGGGCTCCGGAAATTTCGACCACCTGGTGTTCTTTAACGTGCACTGACATCGCACAGTATACGGGACTCAAGCATCTCGCCTTCGTTGAAATTCGACCGCCACGGCAGGGGTAATTTCTATTAAATATTGTATTAATTAACATCAATTTATTGGTACATTTAAATATGAACATTGAACATGCTTTGCACCGATTTTGCGAAGAATGTTTTCATATGCTGTATCTTACCTGAGGTTCGTATTAATATCCACCCAGTGATGTTACTATTATTTGTTTCTGAAGTGTGCATCTTGATAAAAAGATTATCGAAATTATTGTGTGAATACTTTACGGCAGAGATTCATAGAGCGAATGCGCAAATGTAATATTGCATAACCAAACTAAAAGCAGCACACGTAAGTAGAGAGACCTTAGATCTGTGAATAAGATCACCGGATCTTAAATAGTTTATTGCAGCGAAACACTTAATAAATTTGGCGAAATCGCCCTTGAGGTGCGCAACCTTCCTCTAAAATAAGTGTACTGTATTTTTGTAGCAAAATCTCTAGTGTCTATAAGTCTAATGCGCTGTAACGATAATGACACTCCAACATGGCCAAGCTTCCATCTCATGGGTAGCCTTGCGTTCTGAAACACTTTATTCTACCACTCTAAATTTAGGCTGTATAAACGTCTAAACTCATAGATACATAATAAATATTATTAATTACGGCACTCATAGATCGTAGATTAGCTGATTAAATTGTCGCCACTGAGTTTAATATTAAACACCGTGATTGCGAGTTGTTCACAGCTATATTTCAAACATTTACTCAATAAATCACCAGCTCTCCTGGCGATATCCCTGTTAGGTTGATTGTAGATAAACAACAAGTTTCACAAGAACGTTATTGACATGTTCGTGGACCCGGCTTTGCCGCCACAGGTTTAGTCAATGACGAATATTTCTTAACGACGCTAATTGCCTATGACTGTTCTTTGGTTGCCGTTTCCGGAATACTGCTTTTGGAGAGAAAGGGTTTCTTCTTATTTTCGATGGGTAAGGATGACTACCGTGCTAACGCTTATTGTAGTTCCATAAAATGAAGAAATTTTGCACACTTGGAAGATTTAATTCTGTAGCGTCGAATTCAGCGCCTTTCTATACCTCTTTATGGTGCCGGTTCTCTCTTGCACTTGTGTGTTAACTTGGTTATCAAACTATGATCCTTAATATGGAAACCTGACTCGACAGAGTGGTTTGGCCTAATGTGCACCACCGTGGGACCTGCACGAGAACCGCCAGTTCGTCAGTTATTTTTTACATTTCTGCACACAGGCTTCGCAAAGCCTCGCTCGAATTTCGGGCACCACAAGACGGCACGGATAGCACTGCTGCAGGCAGACAACATTCAGGTAGGGGAGAGTGCGTGGCAACGTGACTTGCATGAGGGGGGAAGGATCGAAGCAAGGCTTCCTAAGTTAATGCTCGCCACCTGCCAAAACGCATTCGCGTGGTCAATTCGTTTTAATTTGACGGCAGTCTATATTTAACGTTCCGGTTGAATGCAAAAGCCATGGAGACCATGCAGCCACGGTTAATGCCCTACAAAGTCATGACCAAGGACGTCTGAAGATGGTCTTATGCCGGGAAAAAATGAACACTACGTAAAAAAGCACCCGTTTGGTCATTTGCAATGCTAAAACACTGTAGCTCTGCAAACAGTGTGCGAGAATATGCAGAAAAACCCACGTGGTCGTACTCCTATATAAAGAGGTCTGGACATCGCAGAAAATATCTGCCTGGTTCTCTTCGAGAGCTACTCCACGCAAGAACAATGGTGATCCACTTTTTTTACACTCGCATTTCTGAAAAATCTTCGTTCTTTTACAATTACTGGTTCTCAGGACCACAGCAGTTGACAGACTGATTCCTAAACGTCCTAAAATGTTGTGTCTGTCGAATTTCTCATCGAATGCGCGCATTTTATAGGTGTTTCTGCGGCGCCCAACCCTTTTTATTTATTTTTGCTTTACCAAGATAGTGTAAACAATGTCCTAAAGGATAGGTTTCTCAAAATCCACGACACTCTCTACCCCTGTGTGTCATTATATCGTCTTCATTGTTCATTCCGTCGTATTTCTACTTTAGAAATGACATGCACCTTATGGAAGGTTAAAATTTATTTTAGACCCCATAGCCTTCATATATTCGACATTAGTGGAAATGGCCGCATCTTTCACTTCACCTCAACTACTGCAGAAAAAATGTGGCACAGTCTCTAGCACGGAAAATATTCGCACCTTCATTAAGCCAGCCTAGCGCTTCACACAGACCTCTCGTGATGGTCGTAATTAAGCATATAGACATGTGACGTGTTTGAAAGAAAGACTGAAGACAACTATGAAGCTGACGTCCCAGAATATGCCTGCCTGCGTTTTTGTTTTTCACAGTTCCGCACCTGCCTTGTCCTGGCCCTGGCCACTTGTGCCTTCGCTGGCTACGTCGGCTACCCCTACGGTTATGGCCTGGCTGCCCCGACTTACGCCGCCGCCTACCATGCCCCACTGGCCTCTGTCTCCACCGTGCACCACACTCCTGCCTTCGGTTACGGCTATGGATACCCTAGCTACGGCTTCGGCCTTGGCAGCTACGGGCTGAGCTATGGATACGGACTGGGTGGTCTGGGCTACAGCACGTTCCTCCGCAAAAAATGTGAGTGGCTTGTCTTTATATGTTTTTTTAATCGTTGTGGTGCTTTTGTCACCAGATATTTAACTAAACAATAGCAAAGTTTGGTTGCCAATCAAACACGATAGAAAAAAGGTGTACCGAATCGTAATTTGAAAGGTAGCGTGAAAATGCATGGTTCTTTTCGCTCACTGTTACAATTTTATAATAAATACGAGCTCGTTTTATAATTTACTCCTGGTCACCAAGCTCTGAAGTCATAAACCAGACGACAAAATATTCTTAAGTGACTGGTAACTTAACCCTTTTGAGACATCATAAACAACTACTCGTTGCCAAAATCCGCGTTGCAGCAAGCAACGCACGACAGTATGCAGCAATATTTAAGACTTTGCTACTAAGTAAAATACTACTTTAATCATAATGTAAGCTTTGTCTTAATGGAAACCCATTTCGATTTCAATTGGCAGTCTGCAAGCTTAATACATTTATTATATTATTTTGCTTGTTTCTTTTTCCAGAGGGAAGGCAGTGAAGAAAAGGGCTTGGCCATCATATGAATAAAGTATGAAAGCAGAAATTACGCTTCTGTTGTTTTCTACTTTGCTCAGTATTGCCTTTTATTGATTCCAACTGACGTCGATATGAGCGAAAAGCCGGGCATAACAGTTCAGTTTTATTTAGGCTCTTGTGAAATCGTCGTCACAGAACTCTCGTGGGGCTCACTCGTCTACTCATCATCGGCATTAAAACTGTTCCCGCAGGTAAACACGTACCTAGGCGTTGTACCAGGAAAGTCAAAGGGCCATATGTTCAGCAGAGGCAGATGCTGTAACGAAACGATTCCTTTTCTTTTCCATTGCATTTTTTTGCTTCTGTGATCTTTGTGACTAACGCAAGCACTGCTAGGTCACGTGTCCGCTGCTTGGAGTAGGCTGATGTTGATTGATTGCGGTTGTCTACCGCCAAATAAATTAATCATAAAGAGCGAAAATAAAAGGCACAAATCGAACGGCACCAGGATGGCATCTTTATATAGCATGTCAGCGCAGGTATGAAGAATCGTTTTACGTCTTCGGCGATATCGGGACTATGACAACACAGTTAGTCACTCGCCATCTCGCAGATAGCTCCCAATGCCGTGCCATGTTCCAGCTACCAAAGCCCTAGAGCACGGTTCGCTGAAATTGCCCCGCATGACTTCAAGAGCATGTCTTGCCGAATGGATCTTTGCTTTTCTTTCAACCTACTGTGGCTGCAATGCGTCGGAGCATTAAAATGGAGTTTGACGATAAATGACTAGCGTTGATTGGCAGCTGTTGCAGAGTCGATCGCTATTTTACTCTATACAACGATTGGTCCACCTTAAGGTGTTTCGAATGCGCCTGGCCTCTTCTAATAACAGGTTGCGAGCGAGTGCATATGTTGCGTACGTACAGCAAGTACATGCCGGAGTAGCCACCTTTAAGTTGCACGTAAATCCCTAATCTATGCAGCGATGGCGCCTTAGAAACCGTTTCCTTTCGCTGAAAAACTTCAAATAAGCAGCTTGAAGGCAATGCAGATTTTACAGGGCAGTGGCTAATAATTTCTTTATATTTGGTTCTAGTATCGGCGAAAGCTCGCAAGTGCCTTTGCGTGGCGAACATAACGAGTTAAAGTTGAATGTACCTTTCTATGTACCTAACATTTTCTATGTCACAACCTATACGGCATGGTTTACACGTGACTGCGTCTTGACACTTGCTAGGGATATAATTGTCGTGGCAAGACAGAGGCTTTTCACTGTCGTTTGCATTTTTCTTTTTTTTTATTTGTTCTTCACAACATGGCATAGAGATTGTGAAAGTGGCCACGAAGAAAAGCCACTTCGTTACGGCTGGAAAAAAATCTTGATCCCCTTTGGCATCGATGGCGACGAAGCAACGTATTCAGAGAAGCAAAAGCACGACAATTTCCAAATAACACCATGGGAAAAATTCAAAACAAAATTCAACAAGAAGTTCCTCACAAATGCACTTATAATACATGAGCAGCAAAGCGTCGTGACAAAGTTGTGGTTATGAATATCGAGCGTGCTGGCTAATTAGAAAAATAGAAGTAAATTAAAGAACAACTCCTTGAGGTCCCGAAACTTTATCTCTGAAATGTCTATTTCTGTTTTCGTGCATTCATTTAGTTGCCGATGCAGGTTATTCTTGCCAAGAACTCTCTAGGAACTTACCAAGTACTCTCCCTCGCCCCGTGATCCGACGAGCCAACTTCGCTGGAATAAAACTTATTCATAGTTCTTCCGTTTCTAAAGACGAACTTGCATGCTGGCCTATGTCCAGACTTGAATCAACCTTTCTTAATTTGTGAGGCTGCCTATGTTTTAAAGCGTTCCTCTCTTGTCGACGGTAACTATTTGCCTCAATCTCCATATCAAGGGTCGAATGTCTTTCTTTTAGCTTGCCTTCAAAGAGCGATTTTTCTCTATCTCTAGGTCGCTGGCGCATACCTTTGCAGTGGCAATAAACACGTTGTGGCCTCCTTGCTTTGCGTCCTCCTTTTAGCGTCAACAAAGCAGAAAGGCTTGTCTATTGTGGTGTTTTCAATCACGCATTGTCGTTTTAGATAGCCGGGGAAACATGTTACTTACGATTTCGACCCCACAATTTATTCCGTAAATATTTATAGTTCGTAATCTCGTCAAACTCTCACCTCCCATCTCGTCAAGGATGCGACGGGGACAAGCTGCAATATCAGAGAGAAAAAGCTCGCTTTCCGCATCTCTGCTCATCAAGGTGCAGATTTAATGGAAGTCGTTGTGACAAGTAGAGGCGATGCAGCGAAAATAAGTTCGTGCCATCTCATTTATAACAGAAAATACATCCGATACAGCGACTTCCTGCGGCGTGGTGTCAAATATTTCTTTTCTTCCAAGCAGTTTTTTTATTACTTCGGGTTATCATCCAAATGTCTGTATCATGGTGGCTGGTTAGTGTATATGTGTGGCTGATGCGGATTTTCATGCTTTTAATGCAAATACATTCCTACAGGATGTAATTACCGATAACATCAACCTAAGAGTAGACACGCGAGTACAAAATGAAATTATGGCAGAATAGTTTCTCTCTTAAGTGAAGTCTACTTTACACTGAAGGATTCCCCTGAACACATTACACTAACGTCCAAAATGCCTCCGCATTAGCATGCATAGTCTTGAAGGCTGATTTTGCGTGAGGCGCAAGCTTGAAGAGATAATGAAGACAAATTGTATTTAGCTGCTTCGATAGATTACCGCATTTATACGTAAAACACGCTATTTTACGGCGAAAAGGTGTTTTAAAATCGAGATTAGGCCAAATAGCAAAGTACAGGTGCCGCCATCAAAGCCCAATTTCGGAAGTAAATTGCCTTCGTGAACACTGCCTAATTGGTCTGGATACCAGTGCGGGACAGCGCCACTATTCGCTTAAAAGCGATCATCCGGCACTCATTTTCGCTGTACATGCCTGTGAAAGAAAAGTTTGCGACGAACCTATTGCGGCTACGCCACCTGCTGCTGGTAAAGAATGTTAACGCAGTTAAGCCTAGCAGACGCTCCAAAGCATGTGTTTAGCCATGTTGGCACATGGCTTTGCTTTGCTGGGTCGGAGGCACGTGTTGCGACGATATTTTACACAGGTCAATCTCTGATCGAAGTGAAGCTCATCTGATCTGTTCGCGCCGCTGACGGAAGTCGATGGAGATGGCCATGTGCAATGAACAACGCGAGAGTGTCTTCCTTTAACACGAGGCGTAACTGGCTGCGAGGAGGACATCGTGCTCTCGTGCAGTGATCAGCGAAGCTGATGTGCTGGCGCCGCTGGGCTCGAAGCCGAGCCGCGGCAATATTTATATTCTGTTCATCCACAAGGTCAGGGACGCCACAAGATTCTTGCTTGGGTTTGACCCCATGAAGCAGTATTTACGCGCTAAAAGATGGTGAACGTTGCTACGAACCGCAACTTCCCAATGAACTATGAAGTAATTTGAGGTAGCTGGTGTCTTCCGAGCGGATAGATTCAGAATATGATCCTAATAATATATCTGCGTTCTTTGGGTAAATAAATAGGCAAGAAATATATTACTACTAGATTATTGTGGCGACTGCTTTGCTCGCCGTGTAACGAATGTTTGTCTCTTTGAATTGAGCGTGACTGAGAGCGGTGGTAACTGTTATTCAATAACTGCGAAGAATGCTTCTGCTATCATAGCACGTCTCGTCGTTTGAATGGTTGTGGGCGAAAGTCAGCACAAAAATCACTTCGTTTGTTATCTGCGCCGGCTCTTTTATGATCAACGGCGTTGGCACCACGACGTCAAAATAATATTCATATACCTTCTTACTCGATATAGTTTAGAGCATAAAAGCTGGAGGCCTCGGTCAAATGTTAAGAGGTATAGTGGAGTAGCTGCGCTTGCGTGAATGTTAGGGAGTAATTACTTTTTAAAGCAACGGGTGTGCTATCAGTAATTTCCCAATACCGAATTATATATTTATAGTGCAGCTTTGCTGGCGATTCGAACACGAATAGTGTTGCTAAAAGCGGAATCGAATAGGAATGAAATAGACCTAGATGCATCATGCAAGGCGAATCTCTACCAAATATTTTAAAGAATATTCGCGACTTCTATGAAATATGTTCGAAACAGAGAAGCGCTGCCTGTGGATCTTCAGTACAGCGCTTACAGTTTGGAGGTGTAGCCTAGAGTTATGAACAGACCCAACCTTATCGCCTTTTGGGAGAGTACGCAAAACGATGTCAGTTTATTAGCGTTTTGACTCTCTTCTTATGCATATAGGAACAACCTCTTGCTGCCGATCCTGGGGGGAACAACCTGGCACCATACATCGCAATACATTTCGTTTCAATTCATTTATTTTATATTTGGAAGGACATGAATGGGTATGAGAAAAAAGCGGCCTAATGGGCAGCTTGGAATTCTCTCATCAACTGCTGCGTAGGAACAAATACACCGTACATGGGGTACATAAATATTTACACCAATCTCAAATGTCATGGTTTAACCTAATACATATAGTTTATTATCTGTAAATTACATATACTATTATCTTTAGTTGTAAAAGAAAAACCATCGATATTGTTTCGGTGGTTTTAAGAAATATACGTAATACAAATTGCCTTAAAATACATTTTGCAATCAAACCTGCGGCATGTTGAGGTTTTTAATGCATTTGCTCACTGTGAGATTCAAGGTCGTGAAAGTTACTCAGCAGCCTTGAAATTATGTTCGTAGCATTTGAATCCCGTAATGAGTTCATATTGGAGCCGCCCAGTTTTCCATGTGCCACGTATGATATGGATGGTAGACAGGCAAGAGCAATGACCTTCGTTTTTGTTAATAAAAGAAGGCTTTGCTTAACCAACCGGAGCCCTGCCGCGTCACCCAGAATTGCAGGGCATAGGTTACCATTACGAACAACGCAAATGATATTGACCGCGTCGTCGCGATGAACCGTCTGTTGCGCGCAGACTGATTGCCCCAGCGTACATTTCGAAAGAATTTTTTGGAAGTCTTTTTGAATTAAGACTGCAAAACTTCTCCGTGTGCCTAATTCGATATTCTTACCAAATATTAGCAATCTGGAGAAGATATTCAATTTGTTTTTTAATAATGTTAGTATTGCATTATTTCTTTCGAGAATTTGAATGGCAGGATATTCGATTGGCAATTCAAAAATTACAAGTATTTGCACACTCCAAGTTTAAACAATGTATATCAGACGGCATTCTATACCTGTGATATGAAAAAAAAATCAATCCTGTGCAAAATGTTTTTTCGTACCCCGTGCTACCTTGCAAGCCATGCGCCTTAGTTATTTTTTTAAAGCTATATTTATTGCCTCAGGGCATAAAAGGGTATGAAGTGAGGGATGACGAGGAGGCGTAGATCAATGAAGAAAGGTTGGCTGATCTAAGAAAATCAAGGAGTGAACGATAATGTGGTCCCTGTGCCCAAGCGGTGTGTGAATCCTGATTGTTCGGTGAGAAACCCGCTGCCGCCAGGTGCCGAATTCTCGTCGGTTTCAGTGGTGGGTAAACCCACAGCAGGTGATGAATATCCGCCTCACTGGACACCCGATGCGGGGATATAAATCTTCAAATTAAGGCCACTTGCGTGTCACAGCTGGAGTTAGGGCAACCCGGACCCGGATCCTCCGAAGCGCAACCTCCTCTGCACAGGTAAGACCGCGGGGGAGGGTAACTTGTAATTAACTTGTAATATCTTTTGCGTAGATTCCACTAAACATAAACCCTCAACAATAGTGTTAAAAAATAAATACTCTAACATAAGAGGCAAATATGCTCCACACTAATGTGATGCACTATTTTCCTAGAATTATTTATGCTCAAAACGTACATGACCCCTTTGCGTCTCGGAAAACACACTTTAATAAAGAACAAAACTACTTTCCAAGAATAGGCTGCGACTAGGCAATGCTAACTTTACACGTGAGGAAAAAAAGAGTATTTATATAGCGCCCAGCGACAAGAGACACCCCGTATCTTTGCTGCACGGCCAAAATATCACCGTTGACACCGCGCCGTTAATAAATTAAGAGGATGTAGAACACATATATTACAGCTCCAAAGGTTCCACACGTACAAACAAGGTGCCGGTATGCATTCCTAATTGGGCAAGTGCGTGCGTAAACTTCAGCATGGCTTTTCTCGCTGGCAGCCTTGGCCAGCGACCCCGTGTGTATATAAATCCCGGTGCTCTCTGCAGTCGGCCTATCGTTCTTGAAGAACTGCTGCACGCATTCTACAATGGTTGTGTACTCATGCTTGCCATTTCTTGCTAAGAATCATAGTATTGCCGCTTGCATTGTAACCATGGAAATGCGCAGTGTTAAGGCTTGTCCAAGTTCACTTTTTGCTAACATCCCCGATACCCACGTCGTAAAACAGCCAACCTCTGCCACCGGAACATTTGATCAATACTATTGAGCATATTCTCGAAGTTAGATTCACTTTTACAACTCCACTGTCGTGTAACGTGTGCACATTTGCAGAACATAGCTGCCTGTCTTGTTCGCTCAATATTCGTTGCTTATCTTTTAGTGTTCTGGACAAATAAAAAATAGATATTAAATTTATAAGCCATTTTAATTCTTTTTGAAGGCTAGATATTACAGTTTGCGCAAAACATATATTTTAAGCCTCAACTAAAGCCGAGGTTTGCGTTCGGTTTAGATGAAACATACTGGGGACTATTCAGCGCGAAAAGACCAAGGGAGCAGATGTATACAACAAGAACAGTGTCTTATTCCTGCATCTTGGTCCTCTGGCATTGAATAACTCTTAATTAAGGGTGCCGAAGTCATCCAAATGATTACACAGTTGTCATAACAATAGGCAACGAATCTATCGCGTATTCTGGTCTCCTGAGTAACAAGCTGCACAGGTAATGGAAGTGTTCAGCAAGCATTTATCACCGAAGCTGTCCGGCGAGACGTAAGAAACATAACATACCTGCAAAACACGCATGTTTGCGGCGTCCTTGACGTTCCAAATGAAGGATAAATAAGTATGCCGTATCTTAAAGCAAAGAAGTAAATGTTCCATGTGGTATTTCGAGCTCACGTTACATCTACGCGTGGCATGACCTTTGTGCTTAAGCACTTCAACTCTTATTGAAAACAGCATCAACATATTGTACCGTTCACCTAAGCAAAATCTAATTAAAATATATTTCTTCTTGGATATGAATATCTGGCTATTTATTTATTATCTAGATTATTGCAGCTCCGCGCCTGGGTTCTCCTGGCCCTTGCCGCCTGTGTCTTTGCCGGCTACGCCGGCTACCCGTACGGATACACCCTTGCCGCGCCAGCCTATGCTCCGTACCATGCTCCCCTGGCCTCTGTCTCCACCGTCCACCATGCCCCGGCATTTGGTTACGACTACGGATTTCCCGCTTACGGCTTCGGCCTTGGCAGCTATGGCCTGAGCTACGGCTACGGACTTGGCGGGATCGGTTACAGCACTTTCCTTCGCAAAAAATGTAGCTCCTTTCAGCATTAGAAGTCGAACTGTTGCCTTCCATTTCGCGCACCAAACTTTTGACCTGAACATTGCTTCTTGTTTAGGCAGTCTTTAGAAGTACATTACACTCTGATATAACAGACGGACATTGAGGCGGAACATATAAGCGCTTGAGTATTGCCGCTTTTGATAGAAAAGAACAAACCAACATTTCGGAAAGTTTTTAGCGGCTGTGGTCTTCAAACTATATAAGTACAACACACAAATAAAAGTAACAGTAAGCAAACAACATATTTCTCAAATCCAGTATCTTAAGGCGTTGTGCGCTTTTAGATTGAACGCGTCTGGACTTCGCCTTAATATGACACATAAAAAAAATTGCATGCGAATTTTTTCATCGTTCCCTCAGGTGTATTGCAATAATAAAATAATTTATTTCGATAAATACTTTTAAAGCATGCAAACTCTTGGAATCAACAACACCAGTTTGTCTAAATGTTCTTGCCCGTTCTTTAGGTATACTTGGTAGCACATGAAGTCTATTGAATTCCCCTGGCAATGTTACTTCCCATTGTAACTTTATGGCTAATTTTCTTTTTCAGAAGGACCTGTATGAGGACTACAGAATTATATTTATTAAAAAAATAAATTTATAAAAAACCTATGATGTGGTGTTTGATCTCCTGAGTTTATATTTTTTCGCTCCAAAACACGTCAAGCTAAGCAGGTCCACGTTCTCTCCTAGCATGTATTACCTGCAAAACAGTTGCGAGCTCACGGTAACACCAACGACAAATGTGCCTTCCGCTGTCAGAAAAAAAATTCATATTCAAAAAGAGCTATAGCATTTTTTACAAAAGAAACTTTGAATGTTGTTCTTCTAAGTGTATGCTTTAACCTAATTTCAATTAAACGGTTCGCCCTAACCACAAATTTTCTTACCGAGACTGTTTCGCAATCTTCTGATATTAAAGTATTTAAGGGCTGAACTATGTTTCACACCCCCGTAACGATTCGGGGTATGCACTCCAACGATTTGTTTCGGATAAACAGCGCTTGGGCTATCTACATTTTAAAACAGGCAATATTTAATACATAAAAAACTGTTTTGTAACATCAACAGTTTAAAGCATGTAATTAATACACTCCCTTTAATTATTGTATTATTGCAGTGCATCGCCCGGCCGTTGCATCTATTACATAATACATTGAGTTCCCACAATTATTTACACTCAAAAGGTACTTGAACCCTATCCGTTTCACGCAACACTCAATACGCGAGACAGTGCGAAGAAGGCTATCTTCATCTGCGGAAAAATTCCACGATAATACAAAAAGAGCATCGGCACAGCGCATAGGAACCGGAAGGCTAGTATCTTTGCCGCATGGTCATTAAATTAGAAATAACAAAGAATATTGTGCCGCTAAAATATTTATAACATACAAAGAGTGTGCAGGTATTCAAGATTCAAATATTCCACGCCTAAAATCGGAGTCCTGGTTTGCATACCCCGTTAGGAAAGATGCGTGTGTGCTCTTAAGGATAGGACCCACCAAACTCCAAATAGAAAAAGCAGGAATTTCTGCCGTCACCATATTAATCTTCAGTAAATTAAGCACTTTTCCTACAATTGTAAGGTATTAGCAGTTGCGGTATGTTGCAAATAACCAAAGCAGATTCGTTTTTTCCAGTGCTTGCTTCCGTCTTTTCGGACTTCACTACTATGTACTATATACAAGCTTGCTGCACATGAGCATTCGTTTATCATTCGAGGTTCGAAAGTTTTTTTATTTATCGATATACAAAGCTTGCAGCCGCTTCAACCCACTCTGCAAAGAAAACGTAGACAGTAAATTTATTCGGAATGCTTGCTTCCTCATGTAGCCCAGACCAATATTTTTTTTTCTTTTGGCTGGACAATTATTTTAAACGTAACCTTTAGTTCGAAAGCTTTGAAATAGTTAGAATGCTCTCTCGGAGATTACATACAACCCTGTGGCGGCCTGTAAGTAGTTTTGAATAGAAAGCTTGTCTACAGGTGAAATTATTCGCGAAGTAATTACGGGAGAAGGCATGTGGTCAGGAACGGTTGGTTTGGAGTTTTTGACTGTACATTGCACCTTAAATTTAAATTATTATTTTAAAGGGAAGTTTTTTTTTATCCTACATGTGATGATTATGGTTCAAACTCAACTGTTCAGTGATTTCTGTGCCTTCAGCATTTCGGCGAATAAAGAGAAAAGTAGCAGATATTCATGGCCCTAATTTACAATACCTTACTTTGCACCATTTACTGTTTTTGACTAAATATATAGAAAAGCTTGTTCTTCACTCTCCGTTTCCTGTTTCCTGTTGGTATGCGCTCTGTGAATGCACTCTTTGTAGTAGCGTGTAACTTGACTTGTCCTGGCCTCGCCACCTGTCCATTTTGCCGGCGACGTCGGTTCTTCCCACCATGCTCTACTGACCTGTCTCCACTGTGCACAGCTCTCCAGCCTGCGGCTACGGCTGAGGCTACAGATTTCCCACTTAAGGTTTCGGATTCGGCAGCTACGACCTGAGCTACGGCTACCGGACTGGCAGGCTCGGATATATCACTCATGTTCGCAAAAAATGTATGCTCCTTTTGGCAATGAAAGTCGAACTGCTAAGTTCAGTTTCGGTAACCCAACTTTCAATGTGGGCAATGGTTCATTATTAGCAATTAATGGAAGTATGATAGAGTCGATGAGATAGCAGCAAGATTTCATGAGTTTTTTTGTTTTTTATGGTTAAAAATGCCCGGCACAAAATAAAGTCCGTCGGACCCCGTTGACAATCTTTTCTATCCCAGGAACTTTACTGCTAGCTCTTTTTTTCAGATCTGTTTTCAGAAAGAGCGAGCGACTTCACAACGAAATAAAATAGCCATGTATTCATGATCTGGCGTTTTCTTTCTCAGGACGTGTAATTCGATCCTCTACGACAAGAAACGCTCCAGATTATAGTGAATTCTCATACCCTCCTATCAAGTGATAAACAATAAAAACATCTTGTTGCACCACAATGTGCAATGTTTATTTTCGTTTGAAACTTTTGCATATCATAAGCTTTCATGCCCTATAGGTATGTTATACAAACTAAATGAAAGCTGAGATGGAAAGGTCTGCATTACAAATTCAGGACGACCGCTGCAACTTCAGTCGTGTTTTTGCAATGGCATCGCGGCGCTACAAAATTGAGCTTCGCCCGCCGAGCAGCAGCCTGACTATGGTATAGTTTTAGGGTCACTATAGTTGAAACAAACAGGCTTAGGTCGTTTGGAGAGTTGTGACCTCTAGCACTTCTGAGGAAAATGTTTGTCGCAACATGGCACCATTCGTAACACCATGATGGCTATTGCGACAATGGTCGGAACTCACAAAGCGAATGCGCAAACTGCAACAGATATTTCTTTTTTCTCACCACTTCATATAAGTTGCGGTGGACTTTCATAAGTACAAGGTGTCTTGAGTTCTCACTTCACAATCTCCTGCGCGCAGAGCCTTTTTCCTTAGAACACATTGCCGAACAAATAATTTCATTCTTCCCGTCTGCACTGTAATGTGGAATACATCAGCATTACCAAATCTTCTCACGTTGGGTTGCAGTCAGGTGAACAATCGGCGAGTTTTTTTGTTGTTTTTTTAACTTTGGTGTTTCGGTTGCTCAAGGGAGGAAGGGGCCGGTGGAGTCGTCTGCGCTATTGATTCAAAGTAAAAGCGTAGATTTGGTGACACAGATAAGTTGGCTATGTGGTTCCGTCTTCCAGGATAAGTGTTGGCATGTCTACAAGGGTAAAAATAAGAAACAAAAAAGCCCGAGTACACAAATTAACCCACATTCCTTCGCCAAAGGCTCCACCTCGTTGAACGCAAGAAGAAAAGCGCTGCTGCCAGCGTACAAGCAGACGAAGAGAAAATTTCGAGATACTAATGTCGTGACATTCGTTTAATTGCGAATGATTAGTACAACCGTGAAGAGTCAATGCGTTTTGTGGCAGCTAAGCGGAAGCGGCGCCCGCCTCCAAATCTTTTAGGCTTTCGCGAGCAAGAACGTGAATGACGTAAACAGACCGTGATAAAAAACAGCACCTTTAACTGTTCTAATCTATTTCGCTTAGTTTGCATTTTATTGGTATGAAAGCACCAAGGAAAATATCTGTGAATATATTGAGCATAATAAAAACGAAAATCTCCCTGACGCATGACACAGAGAAAATGAAGTACAATGATATGTGAGCAGACGCATCTCGTCATTTATAGCAATATTTTATTACAAATGTTCCCACGAAGTGTATTTATTTAAAAATGTCAAGAGAAAACCTTTCATTATGTACACTCCTCATCACCGCGTTATGAAAAGGGAATTCACTCAAACAACCAACGTCACTGTACTATAGTTATATTAACGGCAATGCTGGGCTTTGCTTTCAGTTGCAGTGAGTGCGATTCCCTGAGACAAAATAGACCTGGCCGCCCCGGTGGCTCTGTTGTTATAGCACTCGGCTGCTGACCCGAAAGACGCGGGTTCGGTCCCGGCCGCGGCGGCCCAATTCCGATGGAGGCGAAATTCCAGAGGCCCGTGTACTGTGCGATGTCAGTGCACGTTAAAGAACCCCTGGTGATCGGGATTATGCAGAGCCGCTCACTACGGCGTCCCTCATAGCCTAGGTCGCTTTGGGACCTTAAACTATAAACCATAAGCAAACTGGACCGATCAAAACAAATTGGTATCCACAGGATCAACGGTATGTTGTTCTTCAGTGAGTGGGTAATAACTTTATTCAGTGTACGGCAGGGTTTAGCGCAACCGGACCTAGGTCTCTCACGTGGGGACGTCGAGATCTTGTCTCTTCGCCGCCTCGAGCGCGTCCCTTTCGCTGTCTAAGGTAATAATCTAAAAAAAAACGGAATAGGTGTCCAGCGTTAGAAAAGAAAGGAACTTCTCACTCAGTTAGGTTGCACCGAACGAAGAAGCAAATATTCGCACTTAAAATCGCAAGAACAAACTTTTCGTATTATTGCCGGATTCGACGTGCCAAATATTGCGGCTGTCAAAGAGACCTCCATGCAGCACAAAACGAAAAAATATATACTTAAAGGACCCCAAGAACAGCAAGGCTGCATCATTTCTGCTCTCAACGCTCTACTCGTCGGTTCAGCAGTAAAAACAAGATGCTGGCGTGAATACAAAAGTAGGAAAGATACTCGCATGCTCGCGGGGGGAAGCTTTATGATAGTGTCAGCATTGGCCTGGGATGCTTGGTATATAAGAAAGTGCAAATCCTTCTGAAGTCAGTGTTTCGTGCTTCCCGAACTGCTGCAAACTCTTCGATGGTGAGACGTTCGTTACGGAGTAGAGAAAATCAAAACAATATTAAACCTTTTATGTCCTTCATTCTCCACTTACCTAATCGTTATGATGGAATATAACTGTGGTAATAATGGCATAAAAAACAAGCTATACATTTCCTGTGTTTCTAACGTACGAAGCCAAGAGTGCTCCGTTGTTAAAACATTCAGAAGCGTGAAAGACCAAGACAACCGCGAATCAGAAACAATAAAAAAACGCTTGTCGAGTGCTCTACACATTTCACTGCCGTACTTGCTTTTTGTAATGTAGCAATACGACTAACAAACATGGCGACACCAAGGTTGACTGCACCCTGCTTCCTTCCACGTAAATGCTTCCTAAATAGCGTCAACGTGATCCCGGCGGCACCTGGTTTCTAGATATATGGCCGTAACTTTGTTCTTTTGTTCGAGGTTGCTTTTATTTTTCGTTTTCTGTTCAGTAAAGAAAGGTTTAGCGGTCACCAAAGGCTAAAAATCGCGAAACAAAAAAAACGTTAAACTGCAGTTACCCCTCAAGCTGCTTTTTAGTTTCTATGAATGAAGGACGCTCCGTGCACCACGATGCCTCTCGAAATAATACTGACCGAAACCACGCAGCCACATCTCCGCAACTATGAGGACTTCGAAAATTGGCGGTGGCTTAGCTCTGGTTAAACCTGGAGTGACGCGATAGCTACAGCTGGCCGAGTGGAACTTGCTCAGTTGAATTACAAAGTGAGTCTTTCGCGGCTCCGTTTCGCTGGGCGTTCCTTCTTCATGTTCGTACCACTTGACACGGCGCGTACGCACAGCTGTGGCGGCTGGGTTTCGCCAGCGCGTCGCGCCGCCGGCAGCAACAGTGGCTCCGCACCACCTGGTTGGTCACGTGACCAACCACGTGACGATTCCAGTGATCAGCGACGGCGCCGCCGGCAGCTGTTCTGCACCAAGTGACAGCGTGGCGGCGCCGCCACTGCCACGGCGTCGCCACGCTGAAGGCTTGAAATGCTACCGTAATGTTGCTATCGCTACAAAAGGAGCACCTTTGCAGCTAGGTTCGCTTACATTTAACAGAGACAAATAACCGGTTAATAATATGTGCTGATGTAATTACTGCACACTATCTTTTTTCAGTCTTGTTTTCGAGTACGTGGTCTTTCTTGAGCATTTCGATTGTGAGTAAAGATTTTTTAAATTGTTAAACCCGCTTTCACGACATCTACTAGACTCATTTTATGCGAAATAATGTCTGGCAGAACACTTATTCTCTTATGTGCTGCAGCTCCGTGCATTCCTTGTCCTCGCCCTGGTGACTTGTGCCTTGGCCGGCTATGCCGACTACCCATTCGGCTACTCCTTTGCAGGGCTGGCCCACGCTGCCTATTACGCTCCCCTGACTTCTGTATCCACCGTGCGCGACGCTCCGGCCTTCGGTCACGGCTACAGATTTCCCGCTTATGATTTCGGCCTTGGCAGCTACGGCCTAAGCTACGGATACAGACTTGGCGGGCTTGGTTACAGCACTTTCCATCGCAAAAAATGTAAGCTCAGCATGCGATGATGGAGGCTGTCATCTTTTGTCTTTTACTATTGCATTGGAATATTCCCGTATGATGACAGACGGCAGCAATATGAGCGCTGTATAATGTTAAATATGATGTTGGCGTATGTGAAGTAGCACCGATAGGAAAGCAGTGTGAGTGGAAATACAGGAACCAAGAGCTTGCCAGTGTTCCATTACATGAACCTCAACCTCAAATTAGATGGCAACCGAAGTACAAGTGCCCTTGAAGGTACACTTTTTATGATCTTGCTGAGGAAGAAGTTCAAAGCTTAGCCCAATAGTTTAACCACAGCTTAATGAGTCCACCAACGCTTATTGTGCTGAAAACACCGAGGGCCTTTAAGGTTCATTCGTTAGTTAATTAAACTAAAACAAAGTACAACACTAATTAAGTTCTTCCGCTAAAGACACTGGAAAGAACGTTAAAGAGAATGACTTCCCGTTCACTCGGAAATATTTCTATAGTGTTATTTCGACTTTGATAATGAATCCTCAGCAACATAGAACGCGTGTTTTGCTTGAAAGGCGTAAACATCGCTCGCTGCTATGACGCCCTTGTGGCATAAGTTCACTTCTCTCCTCACTGTTTTTTGCGTTTTTTTTTTCAGAGGGAGCGGTGTGAAGACTTCAGCGTGACATGGTATTGAGAAATAAAATTCATGCCCACTCATGACAAGTAATTTCTGTCTGAATATAATGCTTTGTCCTTGAGCATATGCACAAACAATACGTGCGTGACAAGGTCAATTGTCCGTAGCAAGAAAAAATAATAAGCTCTTAGCAAGCTTCTTATTGCGCTTAGCATATTAGTTTCAGGCATTTGAGTTCGAACAGCATCGAAAAAATCAATTCTGCTTTTTTTTGCAAACTGCGTTAACTTGCATTAATCTGCAGGATCACATCACTTTGGCAAGTTTCTTTTGACTTCCAGCACACAAGCCGCTGACACGGTTGTATTTGCTCCCTAGGACAGAGGTTGAGCATGCTACGAGACCTTCTTATCGTCGGGAAAATTGTTTATTTTGCCGCCAGGTGTCCCCGGGCGGCACCTAGAGGACAAAGAAGCCAGAGACGCGCGTGGTCTTGCAGCGGGGACACTGCTTCACTGCTTGCGGCCTGTGCCTAGCCCTTTTGGTGCCGGAACTTATTTGTGACATTTTGTAGTGGAGGTACTGAGAGGTACTGGGAGGTGCTTGGTATCGATCCCAGTACCTCCATGCTTGGAAAAGAAGAAAATCTGATTTCATGAAAGCATAATTGAAGCAACAATTGTTTTCACTATTTTTAACCATCGTTTCAACCAATTTTACTTTTAATCGTTTTAAGCAAGACACGTCAGTAATTGCTCTGAATTCGTGTTGAAAGACCAAAGCTACGAATTTGTAGAATAACAAAGTGAAAACGGTGTGTTTGTTTTCAAATGACCACCAAATAATGCGGCTCATTTATCGATATTGGCATAGAAATTTGCGATAAAGCCGAAGCACACCTTTTGAATAATTGCATCTGTGCGGAAGCCGGAAAACTCCGTTCGCCCGTCGGCCATTTGCACTGGTAAATCATTGGTACAATACTGCCGCACGGGTTTTGAATACGTTTTTCTGAATCAGCAAATCTGTAATATCTAACTATATCGGGTACCATGCCCCCATGTTACAAACTTAGATCTTAGTCTTGACCGTGTATTAGGCATAGGACTTTGACTGTGATGGGCAAAATCCTGTCTTTAAATTAAGCTTCGGGTGCTCCTGGAAGCACTTCTTGTTCAGGCCGTACTTTTTGAAAATAGAAATGTTAGCGCTACACCTAAATAGGAAAAATAAAAAGTCTCATCTGAAAATTACCTTTCCAAAAAGAAACTCGAAATGCGAGAATTTCTGGCACACCTTGTGGCTGAGGTCTATCGTAGGTTGTTAATTCGTGGAATAAGATATTAAGAAAAGAAATAAATTTACCTTTCCAAATGACGTCTGAATTGACGAGGTTGGAGAGCTGCAGATAGGCTGATGATGTGATTCAAGACAGGGGAAGCAAGCAAAAAACTGTATCTATGTTTTGACACTTCGCGCGCGTGCCCGAGGTGTTTCAAGAATTGAACGGCTCTCAACTTTTATTACGTTAAATGCATGGATTTCTTCACTGAGCTTATGAAATGCTTGAAATAAGCCCAGATGTAATACGGCATCAAGAGAAAACTTTGTTCAAGTTCGTCTTAACCTCATAGACTTATTTGGTTCAGTGAAAAATTGCCTCAATATTCGCGATGCACAGGCCGATGTTTGTCGCCACTGAACGTGAGAGAAAAATATTACGAGTACACTTAAGTGACCATAAGAGCGGAATGCAGCAGAATTAGAACCAAGGTTTTCTGCTACATATTTATGTGTCCGCGTCAGTTTTTCTAGCACATACACAATGTCGTCCCTATTATCGCATCATTTTTTTTTGAACACACATGATCATGCCCTGAGTGAGTCCACCGAGACCACGTTGCAGCCTGCTTGTCTGGCCCCGTTGCCTCCATGTTTTTCAGTTTTGAATTTTCGCGCTTTGGTCACACGTCACCTTGCGACGTCATCACCCTCTAAACGAATCACCGACGTTCGTGCCTAAAACAAGCCGCGAAATCGCATGATACATAGCGCCGCATTGGGCACATGATAACTTAATAGAATGGAAATAATTTAATTGCCTGCCGTGGTGACATTAAATGCCATGGGTGCTGCCAAACTGGAGGGCAGGTGTCCACTGTAAACGTAGGCACAAGGTCACGTGACCTATTTCAATAAATCAGTAACTTGGGTGATAGACGCAGGACTCCAAATCGCATCATGTGAAGTCTCATGCTGTCGCAATATACAACGTAATTGGAATACTGGGCTTCCGTGCCTTTCGCTTAAATCAGTAGCTTGCTTGCCGCATTTTTCATCAGCATGGCAGTGACACATAAACAGCGCTTTTCGTTTTCACTGTAAATCCAATGACATCCGTTTTTTCGCCTTGAATAGGTTTTACAAATCTAGTTAAACCCGAATTTAATCCAGAAAGGCATCTTTAATAAAATATAGCTCAGAGTAAAAGAGCCTCTCGGCACTGCTCAAATATTAGCTCGTGTCACGAAACCTTTAAAAAGCGGCATGTTTGTTACAACTTTCGGTGATATCCAATCCTTTTTTTCGCGTTTATTGCTGCATCCGCAGCAGGTTCTTAGATTAAAATAAAATCGTGCTTGCTAAAAGCAGGTATCCCAAACACTGGTCCCATTGTAATCAGTGCATTATGCTCAAGCAGCGCCTTTCTAAACATTTAACGCGACAGTGTTAAGGGCCCCGTGTCGAAGAAAAGCCGTTGTCGTAGGCGTCAACGGCGTTGGCCGTGAGCGAAAATGCCCTCATCCTCGTCCTCGCAACGTACGCCACTGCCCCAATAGATGGCGCGCGACTGCAGCGCCTCCTGCTCGTCTCGTTTGGGCGCCGTGGGGCCGTGCGGGCACGCAGGAATCAGCGGCGAACAACGCAGCGTACATCCAAACCGCGTTCACCACGAAGCTTGCGGCTTGCTACCCGTTCATTCGGCGCGGAAGCTATAACCCTAGGCAGTTTTGGAACACTGTGAACCAGGAAGATAGTTCGTCAATACTACTTACATCTTCTGACGGCGTTGCATATTCACCTAATGAATGCGCTAGTGTTCTTAATAGTGTTTTTGTTGCTGCTTTTTCTGGCAATGTTTGCCTTACCAATCAGGAGTGTCCGGTCTTGGATGCTTTTCCCATGGATCCAATTCTTTTTGACACAGCTGGCATCCTGAGAATAATTGAGAACCTTAAGATTTCTTCCTCCTGTGGCGTCGATAAC
Source organism: Amblyomma americanum (assembly GCA_030143305.2). Lineage (NCBI taxonomy): Eukaryota > Metazoa > Arthropoda > Arachnida > Ixodida > Ixodidae > Amblyomma > Amblyomma americanum. The sequence continues at coordinate 80,582 of JARKHS020035761.1, read as the reverse complement.
AATAATTCGAAATTTCTGGTTAATACAAAGATGTACAGTTCAATGATCCTTACCAAACTGTTTGACCAGTCTCTGGAAACAGGCTGTATTCCCAATGACTGGAAGGTTGGGAGGGTGATTCCGCTGCACAAGTCTGGCGATAAACATTGCCCTGATAACTTTCGCCCTGTGTCGCTCACCAGCATTCCATGTAAAATCATGAAACATGTCATCTACTCTCATCGTGCTACCTTTTTAGAATCCAATTGCTTTTTCATTAATGCCCAACACGGCTTCCGTAAATCGTTTTCATGCGAAACGCAACTCATATGCTTCACAAATGACTTGCATTGCATTCTAGATCGTGGGTCCCATGCTGATTCTATATTTATGGATTTTTCTAAAGCATTCGACAAGGTTTCACATGAGCTTCTTTTTCTTAAACTAAACAGCCTTAACATCGATTCCACATTACTTGCATGGTTGTATTGCTTTCTTTCAAACCGAAGTCAGTTCGTAACAGCAAATAACGTCAATTCAGATTCCTCGCCTGTTGGCTCTGGTGTGCCTCAGGGGTCCGTTCTTGGGCCCCTCCTCTTTCTCATTTATATAAACGACTTACCCACTACTATATCGTCTTCCGTTTGTCTTTTTGCCGATGACTGTGTTATTTACCGCGAAATTAATGACGATAATGATGCATCTGTTCTTCAGTCAGATATTAACAAGGTACTGGATTGGTGTAACCTGTGGAATATGAAGCTAAACGTTACTTAATGCAAGCATTTGCCCATTTCTCGTCTGTCTACTACACACTCTACCTACTGCATTAATGGCATCACTCTTGAAACTGTGTCGTCTTATAAATATCCGGGTGTTCATGTCTCTTCTAACCTGTCTTGGAAACCTCATGTTGACTACATTATAAATAACGCTAACCGCATCCTTGGATACCTTCGCAGAAATTTTTCATGTGCACCGAGTTCATTAAAACTACTACTTTACAAAACTTTGGTCCGCTCTAAATTGGAATATGCTTCATCGGTGTGGAACCCTGGGGTCGAATCTCTCATTTCTGACTTAGAATCAGTTCAAAACCGCGGTTGTCGTTTCATACTTTCCAACTATGATCGTACTAGTAGTGTAACTGCCATGAAAGCTAACCTTTCCCTACCGCTTCTTTCCCATCGCAGGTCAATAGCTTCATTATGTACTTTTCACAAAATTTATCATAATCCTTATCTTAAAGAGAGCTTGTTAAAAAGACCATCCTATATTTCAGCACGCATGGATCACTGCCACAAAGTTTGGATCCCTCCTTGTCGCACGAGATGTTTTCACGATTCATTCATACCCAGAACTTGTGTCAGCTGGAATCACCTTCCCCACGATATTGTTGAAATTACCGATACTGTTGCCTTTCGAAACGCTGTTACTTATTTTATATAAGTATCTGTCTATATCTATGTTTTATTTTATTTGCTGCTGTTTTCTTTTGTGGTTTGTTTTGTGTAATGCTGCCTTTTGCTAGTGCTGTTACAAATCTTAAATCAGTGTGTGCTGTAACTATAGTCAAATTTTTTAGCTGCTGTTTTTGTTTTTGTACTTATATGTTATTCCCACTCCCCTCTGTAACGCCTAACGGCCCTGAGGGTAAATAAATGAAATGAAATGAAATGACGTTCGTCGCATCGGGTTTGTCGAGAAGGGTGTGCCGACGAACTACGACTGCACTTAGTGTCGCTCCTCTATATCCGCTGGAAATAAAGTTTCACAACCGCGCGTTTCGGCAAGGCGCCTAAGCAGCGCTTCTACGTGGTTTGCCGCTCCGCACGTCCGTTTCACCGTACGGGGGCAGAGCGATTTGTCTAACGGGCAAGGCGTCGCGCCGAACGGCCGATGGCATTCCGTGGACTCCCTGGCAGTGCTGCAACACGCTATCGCGTTCCACTCTTAAAGGCGAAGCTTAAGCGTCCTCCAATTTTTCTTGCATTTTATTTCCCGGTTCTTATAAATGAACGATTCGCATTGTGTGTGAAGATGAGGGCAGATCAAAGCATAGACAAGGAAATGCCGCCCATAGGGATCTAAAGTGCACGTCTAAATACCTGAGATGAACAAAAGTAAACAAGCGTTACTCTACAGAACTTATGGTAGCCAAATACAACTCATAAAGGGAGTAGGAGAGGCCCTTGAAAGGGGGCCACCAGCTAATAGTTTCGATCAATTTTTGTCACCCTCGTGCTTAATTCATAGTAAATTCCCTGTAGGAGTAGCTTGAGAAGGGATTCGCCACCGAATAAGGTAGTGTGATTGAGGGCTAATCCCAAAATAACCACGGCTTCATGAAAGTCGGTCGGTGCTATTGGCGCGAAGGCTCTTTCCATAGGCATTTGCCGCTTCCTTTTTGAGTTGTTTCCGACTATTGCTAAAAATTTCATTATAGATGTTGCCTTAAAATATAAAGCAAAATAAGACATTATATGCAGCGCTGAAAAATGATCGCTAATAATAGTTATATAGGCATGCAAAAGTAGCAGGAGAAAGCTATACTTAAGAAAAATGTCGCGCAGTAAAAGGCAACGTGCGCCCCATTTTCAGATCAGGAGATAGCGTCTGATTATACACCCCTGAATGCACACAAAAATAAAACTTGGAGATCATGTGTGTTCTACTATCGTTTATAAATATTCATTACGAATTATTATTTTCGCAGCCCTGAGACATGTGTTTAAAGCGGCTACTCCAGGTTCGTCTAACGGCAAAGCCGACACTACTTAAGTGACCGATCGAAGGAAAACACACCAAATAATTATAATCAATAAATAACTTTTATAGGTGAGGGTATCAGAGTGAAAGGACATACTGCCGAAGGCCATCAAAACTGACGGCGAGTCCAGATTTTGTTGTTACTCAATCGACAATCGTAGTACGGGATATCTAATGTGAAAAATAGAGGTCTCAGAAATAAGTAACTTTTCTTTCTCGCATTCCACTGATCAAATAGTGTCATTATAATGTTACTGCTTTTATTTTGAGTATGTATAGGTAGGCAAATTTATTCAGTTGACCCATTTTATGACATGGAGAATGTTTAATTGACGTCCTCAACACGACCAGAGGTAACGATGACATGTGATGAATGACCCAAGTCGGGAAGCCAAATGTGCATGTCCCTCTAATTTGAAACGGAAAGTCAGTTCCCGCAAAAAAAAAAATTCAGTCATTTCTTTATTAAATATGAAAATTATATTAAGAAGTAATACGACAAGCTGAAAACTAGATATGAAGTAATAATTTCGATGCCCCAACGTCGTTATTTTTCACACTTAAGGGACCTGTACGGGCCTTCTAAAGCGTCTTTTATTTAGATACTGCGAAAGCTTTCCCGATTCCGAAATTTTTAAAGTTAAACTCGCTTTTCATTCTCGAGCCCTTAAATAGATGAATATATTCCTGGAATAATATTATATAAATTTCTCATTTCTCTGGTTCAACGTATAGAAATATGAGAGGGAATATGGGGTAAAAATATTGGATGGGACAATTAAGCTCCGCCTTAACGGTATGATGCGATAGTCTATTGGGTTAATTCCCATATATGCAGACTTGGTCATTCTCTAATTTACATTCATATGTTCCTGGAGTCCCCATACCCCATATGATGCAGTGGTGCAGCGGTTAAGCGATGCGCCATTGCCCTCGGCTGACAAGTGCTTCTACCGGTGGGCCTAGTGCGACCAAGGTTGCTCTTCCCGAGCGACCAATCGATAATTTAACTTCGCCCAGTTTGCTTTAGGTTTCCTCAGATTCCGGTGAGAAAGTTGTAATGATGCCGCACTGTTACGTGAGCGAGGTGTCCCGCCTGCCTGCCAGGTTGCTTCTCTGGGGATTTTTCGTGGATTTTTTGTATACAGTATACAGTATACAGTATACAGTATACAGTATACAGTATACAGTTTTGTATACAGTATAACGCCGACAACACCGAATTTCTGCGACATGAGCATCTTAACGCGGTCGCGTTACAATCAGCCAGCTCCAGCTTGGAAAACCCTTTGTGCCCGTTGGCCAGATGGCAAGCGTGGTGCAGCACTTGCCGTTTTAGACGGGGGATTTTTTCGAAAACTCAAGTTATCGAAGCATCGTAACTGCACAGAGCATATAACAATTGCATTTTGCAGCTATGCATGTCAATTGCTTAGTTACGCGAAAACCTGAGCCAGAAGTAAATGGGCGCAATGTGTTGAAAAAACAAAAAGCCTGAAGGCAAGACTAAAACCAAAGGGCAGTCATTTCGTTCATAAGATGAAAAGCTCCAGCTATACCCTACATGAAGTTTTGCGCTCAATCAGTGGAGCCTACGGAGATGGAACACCCTGTCGTCCTACGTAGCGGTACATACTTTCCGCTTGCTGTTTTACTTTTTCTTAAACCATGCTATACTGCAGGCATCCTGTATTTAAGACATCATTCTTACTCAACTGCCAACTTTCAACGTTGGAAGTCGAGGATTACAAGTTTTCTTGATTACAAAAGTTTTGCTGGGCATGTCTCGTTACAAGAAACTTCAGTAGGTTTCGACATTGTTACGAACGCTCCGCCCCGGTATCTTTCCCTTTTGCCGAAAAAAATTTGTTTCCTAGTTCCATCTTCGACAGTTTACCGGTGGTGAAGCCTTATGTTGTGCGAGAATGTTTAGGTTCACGTTGTGGCAAAGTGAGCAGGTACGAGGACTGGCGCGGCGCACTGGAGATGCAAGCTTGGATCGTAATATCTTGGAAGTTTTACGCATACAGTTGTTATTTAACCTTTTGTACGGCAGTGGTACACATGTGCCCCACTTGTTTGACGCGCTTAAAGTCCCGGGAAAAGAGCAATGGCCCCCCTGTGTACCATATTTTTTACTGTCAACCGCCAACAAACCATAAAACGAACCATTCAGCTTGCTTTTATCTTGAGCTAATAGGCGTCCTTGCATGTTTTTGCAAGTGTATGTGTACATTTCGACGTGGCGCATTCGGGCTCGACAGAAAATGCTTGAAAATGTTTGAGTTTTCCAGATTGTTTCATCATAATAGTTCTTCAAGCAATTTTTTGTTGTAATGCAGAGTCTTTTATTAGGCGGAAAGACATCGGTACGAATACGCACCACACCTGAGTTCTCGTTACGAAGGCAGGGTAAAAATGTGCGCTACTTTCTTTTAGAAGACGAGTGATCAAAAGGGCTTGAAAGTGATGTTGTTCAAATTCTCGAGTCATTCTGACCGCAATTTACATTTTTTATTCATCTGACACATATCTGAAATTTCATGTTTCAAAAAAGCGCAAAAGAGCCGTTTTTCTTGCACGCGTAAACGCTACAGCATTCATTGAGGTGTTGATTTGAAGATGAGATATTTAATCATGTATTCATGCGTATGCATGCACCGCGGCACGTGAAAGATTATACTGACGGTGCCTTTTTTGTGCGAGAAATCTTCTGAATTTATTCTGTTTTATTTTTGCAACCCAAACAGCAGCACAGTAACTGATAATTGGCAGGCGGATTGAAACAGACTAGAATTTTCGCTCTCTTTAGAACACTATCTGTTGCGGCATAAGATGCCAGCTCTTTTTTAGTTAGGACATCGCTATTATCTCTATCCCAGTGAACTGCTGTTGTTTTCAGCCTTCCAAAAAAAGGCACATACCCACACCGCGGGATCAGCCAAGAATCAGGAGGCCGCGGCAGCTATTCACCTGCACTGTTCCAGACAATAAAACACCCAGTCGCTTCATTGTAGTCAGCACCAAGTGGTCCAGAAAAGCCCCACTAGTTTTCAGAAATAGGATATTTGACGCAGAAAGGTGACTTGTTCGGCAAATAATGCGCGCTTTAGCGGGCTGTAGAAGAATACGTGAATCATGATATAGATTTAGTAATATATATTTAGCTATGTAACATTATATAGCTTTAGTATTATCTATACCTCTTTTATAATTTTGAAAAAGCAAATGCCCACGGCGCAGTGAGTAAAGAAAAAAGAAATTTGGCCATTCCTCGCACAATCGAGAGATGTGCTCCCGCGTTGCCAGCAATGTTAAGCCCGCCATCGAACGTCACTTTGCGGTCGGCGTGCCTCGTGATCTGCAGCTCGTGATCGTGAGCAGCGGAGCGCGAGTAGCGTTAGCGGAGCAGAGTAGTAGTAGTAGTAGAAAACATTTATTCCAAAAAGGTAGGATAGAGAGGCGAAAATACAGATTTTGGGTGGAGTCCTTATTTCAGGACCCAATGTCCACCGCAGTTGCTCTTGCTTGAGATATCAGCTTTCGCTGCGTCGCCAAGTCAGAGCTGAACAGGGCAGACTCCCACTGTTCCTCGGAGTGATGTTTGTCTAGTTCGGGGGGCTTGGGACCGGAGCCGCCCCATGTTACGTGATATGTTGTTGGAATTCCGCCACACCAGGGGCAGATGCTGTCATATCTGTCGGGGAAGATGATGTGGTACTTGTGTAGGTTAGGAAAGGTGTTCGTCTGTAGTTGTCGCCATTCCCTCGCCTCTGCCGCCGTTGTATGCATACCCTGGAGTGACGGAGGTCGCTGTGCGCACACAGCGCGAGCGATTTCCAAATCTCGCAAGAAATGGCAAAAACAATTTTGAGCCTCCTCGACAAGGATAACTGAATTTACGAAATTCTAAGAAAAGATACGGCTATTGCTTATCTCCCTTTGCAACGAGATGCAAATCTTTAATAGTTTAGATGTTCACTAAAAGAATTTAGTTAACCAGCTTACTAAATGCCATGAATACTGTTTTGTGTGGTACGCCAAACATGGTGTCACTTTGCCGAAAAAGCCATTGGTTAAAATTTATATAAAAACCCTGCCTTTAAATTTAGTGCCGCGCTTCCATCACACATGTTTCATCCATCTGTTATTTCCAGCAACAAGTTATTAAGGCTATCATATATGAGTTTATTTGAGTTTCAGAATAGTAAAGTGCTTATTTTGTTCGTAATCACTGCTAGACATATTTTCTGCGCACTTACGCAAGCACTCGACAAACAGACTGCCATAATATATTGTCTCACTTGCTACGAGCGCAGTAAGGTAGTCAGCAAAAGCTTCAAGGAGCAGTGGAAGACATGTGGCATACATCATTAACGCATACGATAAGCAGGAGAGATCCTAAAATGCTGCCCTGCGGCACGCCAAAGGAAAGTCAGACGATAGTTTTGCACCCTTAAGATAAAAATTTAAAAGTTGTTTAATTATTTCAGCCAGTTAATCTTTTCATTATACGCTATCCTTTAAGGAATTTCAATCTTGCCACACAATCAACCTGCCAGAACCGCAGCCATCCTAGAGAAAAATGAATATTGAATAGCTTGCATCGCCCGGTATATATTTAACCGGAAACTTCCATGGGTAATTCACAATATCATCGACGCCGGCGTAGTGTGCCATCTGCGAAACCCGCTAGGTTGGCCTAAGCTGCTGGCAAGAATAAATGCTATCATTGAAGCCTGCACACTCACTTTTCATTCTCTTGCAATGGTAGGTAGGGGGAGCATATACCCCTCTACCTTGTGGAGAATAATTAGTGTCTTTTGATAACAGCAAAAATACCGCCATTCGTTCCTTATCCCCGATTAACTTAGGGTTTGATCGCACCTGTATAGTTTAGGAACCGTGTGCTAAAATTAACGAACAAATGTGAGAAAAAAACCTATTGGGGCTCAGAATTAAATAATTTTATCGTTTTATTATTGTACAATAAAACGGTGTAACCGTCGCAGTTTTGAACAGCTTGAATCAGTGTGTAAACCTGCTCCTTTGGAAAATCTTTTTTCTTTAACTTTACACAAGAACTCACCATTTCACCTCCCGCAACATCTGCCCAAATGACTGCACGACAGACACGACACTTCACCAGGCTCAAGTGCGCCTTCTTCGCATAGACATATATTCCGTAAAATTTTCTTTATTAGCTACACAGTACAAATCAGTAGAAATATAAGCCTTCTCGACTCAATCGATGCTGTGTATGTTATGTATGTTATGTATGTTAGCCATTTTTCGCATTGTACTCTGACAAACCTTTATTCATGAGGTCGCAAACAAACAATAAAAACAATAAAACATTTACGGCTTGATAATTTTCTATGTGCAGTTTTTGACTTGATAATGCGTGATCTCCTCATTCTGCATATGAAAATGTACTATAATATTGGGCGAGGTTATTGTCACGACTCAATTTAATGTAAAACTCGTTGACATTGAAATTACCCCGGCATTCAGCGTCAGAGTGACAGTGCTGAGTTGCACGTATATGTGCGACATAACCATTTTTCTAGACTGTGTTATAGTACACTAATCAAGATACCACTGATGCGAATAGGGAACATCTCCGCGAAATTGGGGTGACGTTTCTGTGTGAAACTGTTTCGCCGTGAAAACACCCCACAATTCATTTATGTACGCATCATGCTCTTCCAAGAGTTTGGGCTTGAGAAATTCGTTAACTTCGTTACCAAGAGCACATCGTGTGTTTACTGCAGACGACGAAACAAGTATGTCTCTCAGCTAATAATGCGTTTTCTTGTGAGCGCAACCACAAAATTTTTAGTTTGAGTTGAGTGGCTTACAAATATTTTTGAACATTTCCACACTAACCGAGCAAGCCAGTTGCAATAGACATTTTCTATATGAGTTAACGCAAGAGGCAGTTAACGAACAAGGATCTTGAAAACGTCCACATGCTTTTTAACAGCCGAAGATTTGAAAGGAGTTCATTGGCGTTCAATTAAATTTCACTTCACACAGTCAGGATCACCAAAGTTGAAGATTCGCTTTGAATCTAATAAGTTTAGCATACCCGAAAACAGGCCTGCTTTAAGCAGAACTATAAAATGTGTTTTCAAGCATCGGTAATGAGAAGTACCAAAAAAATTTCACACAGTTGGAGCAGGGGCACGAGTACCTGATGCAACAACTTGCCATCGTTGTTTTCCGTTCAGAGGCGGGCAAGCATTTTGTGCCTTTAAAGAAATATGAAAAAAGGTTTACGTGACCAGCGATCGGGGAAGGTCCAATACTTCTGCATAATGTATACGGTAATGCGCGCGGACGTGCGTATGTCACAAGGCATACCAGGAAAATCTCCATATCTTATTTGCACTCAGTGGTCCTCATATCAACACTATGCGCAACAGTACCATAATTTATGACTGCTTAAAAAATTCCCAGGCAGGGCAACGACCATTAAAAACAAGTAGTGTGTATGAATGCTAAATTAAGCGCCGCTGCATGCTTATCAGTGTGGCTTCGTTTTGCTAGAAACATTCGAGAACGAGACAGTATATAAGCCAGTCCAGAGGTCTCTTTAGCAACAGTTGCATTTCTTGCGACGTGCAGCAAACTTCCTACAATGGTGAGAGATGCGGGCTTCTTGTTTGCAGCCAAGTAGCTAAGTGCTGCCCCTTGTGATTAGAGTTTGCCTGTTACGGTTTTTGCAGCTCCACTATGAATGAACACGTAGCTACAGTTTCAAAGGAAACACATTGCCTTCATTCAAGCAATAATTAGGTGTAAAGTATCAGCTAAACGGTGTGGTTTTACTGTCATTCGCTTTGGCTTTTCGACCAGAAACTTGCCCTTATCAAGCGCAAGCTCAGTCTGAGTAGTTTTCTTCCATGCGATATTTTCACGCGACGTTTCATGCCCATGCGACATTTGCATCTTGAGTGCAGTAACGAGAGCAGATCTTCTTGTCATTTCCGAACCGACTGTTGCTTTCCATATTGAATGAAGTGTTGCGATTGTTTACATCGTTCTTTATGACAGTCACGTTTATTCTGTTATAGGGCGCGATCTAAAAGCCAGCGTTTCATTGGCAACAATTACTTTCATGGCTATTTTTTCTATAAAGCGAAAATTTTATTCTCATTCACTTTAAGACTGCAAAGTTTATCTAAATTTTTCCACAATTAAATTATTGAGGCCTGTAATGCTTCATTCTTTGTAACAGTGTACTTGGAGAGCCCCAAACAAAGTTAAGAATTTTAACGTGGAATGTCCTGTAGGACACGATTTCATGGGAACATTATAGGCATCGATATCAAGCACGTTTGCTCAGTATGTAAGCTTCTATTTCAATAATTTGTTTATGCGGATATTATTAGTTATATGAGTGCAACCATGGTTACAACGACCACTGTGTTTTGGTTCAATTTGAAACCTTAATTCATGTGCCTCGAATATTTAAATTCGTAGTCAAATTACCAAAAAATTTCTAGAATCCCTAGCAAAAGACACCTGCCTTAGAGTTCTTTTGATCCGAAGGTAAGAAACGTCAATTAAATATCAGCCACTCACTCACCGTTATACACAATGCAGCTCCGTTCCTGCCTTGTCCTGGCCCTGGCCAGCTGTGCCTTCGCCGGCTACGCCGGCTACCCGTACGGCTACTCCCTTGCGGCGCCAGCCTACGCTGCCTACCACGCTCCTCTTGCCTCTGTCTCCACCGTGCACCACGCTCCGGCCTTCGGTCACGGCTACGGATTTCCCGCTTACGGTTTCGGTCTTGGCAGCTACGGCCTGAGCTACGGCTACGGACTTGGCGGACTCGGTTACAGCACCTTTCTTCGCAAGAAGTGTAAGCTGAGGCTTCTAGTGGAGGCACCTTGTCTATCATGTCACTACTGGCACTCTAATATCTGACATGGCTTCATACATTATACAGCATATGCTATGTTTTGAAAAATTGCGAGGTAGGTAAGTTAGAAGCGAGGAATAAGCTAAACACCGAGAAATAATATTATTCGTGTATCAGGATCATAGTTGCTGGCTTTGAGATTAAACAAAGAATACAGCACAATCATTCTTGAACCCCTATGGAGTGTAAGATGCCACTCAATCTCCAATGATATAGAGCACGATTTTAACATTAATTAATTTCGGCTAGAAGGTACCACGCCAGTATTTGAGTTTATAAAGCAATACCATTTCGACATATTTTTCCATCCCAGCAAGCAAAATTTTGGGAGTACTGTTATCTCAATTACTTTACACTTCAGAGCCATTGGTTAATGTAATACTATGACCTCTTTTGTTTGTTTTCCAGAAGGAGCTCCATGAAGTCATCACCGTAATACGGCAACAATAAAAGAAGGTGGTCAAGCGCATGTGATATTAGCTTATTTTCGAACAGAAAATCTTTGATAGCCTTGTGGGCTTATGATCATTCATTTGCCCTGAATAACAATAAACTCACGCACTGGTCACCTTCTATGGTGTTTTGACTTGATCCTGGCAACTGTCTGACGGTTCTGGTTTGCGTTCTAAAGCGCATGTTCTAAAATTAGATGAAGGCTATATTCGTGGTTATCACGGTACAAAGAGAGCGTCTCAATTTATCACGTGTGGCCACGTTTAGGAGAACTCCTTCCGTGGTCTAACCAAGTTGCGCTTTTTTTAAATTTCACAACGAACTTGCCCTTGTTTATAAGTGGTGGCAAACTCGTGCGAGCCAAAAAGTTTCTGTTTCCAAGGAAGTAACAGAAAAAAAATGAGGCAATTCAAACATCCCTTTCTGGCGTTTGAAAATGGCCGGCTTCAAAGTGGAGCGGGGGGCGTTTGACGCGGGTAATATTGAGAATTTAAAATCAATAACATGACGATGAAGATAGTAGCACAACAGGTAAATTACAAAACCAGGATGGTCAGGAATGCATGAGCGAGCAATATTCAACTTCATGCTACTTCGCAAAAAAAAAAAGGTAGCAAAGCTTGCCTGCAATTGCCGCTTGATTTTTAACATATGTAGCTGAACCCTTGCGCAGTTTTCCTTTCTGATAAATTTTATTAATGATTTGCTAGTTTAAATATCAATATAGATCTTTGTAGAGGTCAAAAGCGGGAAGAACAAGCTCTTCCTTTTCTATTCACTAATTCCACTCTCTTATTCAGGCAGGAATAAGTCATGCCTTGTACTCTCAATTTGTTCATAAGCAGTGGATCGAAAGCTTGCAATTTATGTTAGGCTACTAAGACGCGGTTCTGCCAAGCGATTTTGGTCTATTCTTCGGATTCTAGAAAGCGAGCATATTGGGCAATTCAAGCGCAAATAGGGTAAGAATGAAGTCACAATCAAGTGAGATGATCTTATATCCCTCCTCCCATCATTCTCCCTGCCCAGCAATGCACCATATCACCGTACCTGCTTGCTTAATTATGCCCACAAATAAGGAGACAGTCAAGTACAAAATTCTTCGCGCGTGAAATATTGCATTTGGCCATGTGAGCATGACGTCCTTTCATAAGGAATAGAACTGTACCTTTACATAGGCCCACCCAGTCCAGAAAAAGGCTGTGCCCATGCACGATTAAAACAGGGCTGTCAAGTCCCTGCGAGCGTTCGTCTACAAATTGGAGTTATGTTTTCTTGTTCTTTCCGTCTTTCTTACGCTAGAAACCTCGTGCAATTCTGTTCAGCAGCTCTTCAATCGCGTAGCCCTGCAAATATCCATGCAAGAGCGCTTGAGCGATACGCTTTTAAACCAAATCTGAGCGACGAACGTCAAGTACGCTGGCCAGCTGCATGAACCATGCAGCAAAAAACGTTCCGAGGTGCCGGTCCTTCGTGCTCTAGTTCTTAGTGCCGCCGAAATATGGCGTTGATTTCATAAAAAGCAGCAACTGAACCGCTGTGCATTAAGGCTGCATGCCCGCTGCCCTTAAGGCTGTCCCAGAATTTCTTCTACTTTCCGCCGCAGGAGATGATTACGCTTACATTTTTCAAAACGTGAGTGAAATGAGCGCAAAAATGTGGCAACATCCTACAGCATACAGCCGGCATGTGTCGTACATCCTCGCTGGCACACTGATACAAATCGGTGACACATCTTCCGGCTCTTTCTACGCTGCTGGAAATGGACGAGGGAAACTCAGAATAGTTCTTCATTGTATTTAAATCATTCGCAACAATAATTCGGCTCAATCATTTGCCAACTGCATTGAATAGAGGACGAAATTTTACTGTAAACGTTTTGGGTTGTGAATTGTTCTTCGCGAAATGGTTGAAAATTTGAAACCTAATATAGTTGTACCACAAATTCTAGCACATAAACGGCTGTTTTCACGTTGCCCGAAGTTGATTCGCCTAATTTTTTTTTCTTGATAACCAAGCAACACCTCTCACGCCTGCTTCTTGCATTACATGGCAGCATTAAAAGCGTAGGATTAGCATCTTTTAAAATGGACACTGAATTTGAGAAAACATGAAAAATGAAGCGTGAGAATTTTACCTTTTCTTACTTGTGCAATTTTCTTTGACCAAAAAGGAAAATTATAACCATTGAATTCAAAACCTACCTTAAACTCAAAATTATAAACTGCAAACACTTTTTGACATATCCCTGCTATCACGCGTCGAAAACCTAATTGCCAAATTTTTTAGCGTTCCATACCACATGTTTTTTCTTCCTTTCTTCCTTAAAGATTGCCCTGCAGACTTTCTTAACTGGAGGTATGAGACCACTCTTGAAGGAAGAGTGTTTGTTCTAGAGAATAAACTTTTTTTACTGTTTCAAATTTAAGGCATGTATGTTGATGTCAAGAGTGGGCGTAAAGGTCAGAAAAATATTTCTAAAATATTTAACCACATCTTCCTTCATTGAAAACGCCTAAATTTGCCTCTCACGCCAACACTGATAACTCGAGAATAAACTCATGTACTCCGCAATGCTTGCAGGTATGCCTATTAGGTGTGCAATGGATTAGACTAGAATGCCAGAGATTATTGCGAAAAATAGTGTATTTCTGGAAGCATGGATATTAAGATGAAAGGCCCCAATACCTAGAATTTTTTGTGAACTTCAATAATCACAGCTAACAGCATGCCCTACTGTATAATAATTGAGTGTGTACAGTTTAAAGAGAAATTTTCATTCAGTGTAACTTTGTCTATGTTGGCATAACACAAGAAATAACAATTGTGCATTTTGGAAAAATTCAGACGAAACATAATGTTTTTTTTTGTTTTGTACGGATGTTTCTATATTCACAAGAAAGCAAAGTCCTTAACTGATAAAATGCTTCACACTTCTAGGAAGGTTCTCCTTTAGTGTTCCCTTCGTCTTTTTCGCCCATGTTGCAGCTCGCTTTTCGTAGCGAGAGCTACACTACTCTACACAGACGAGCATTTCGCCTTGAGCCTGCGAGGCCGATAGTGCGCATGCGCGAAACCAGAGAGGAGCAGCAGGTGCGCGGCGCTTGACGTCAGAGTTCGGCACGAGTTGACGTCAGAGTTCGAAGCCACGCCGGTTCGACTACGCCCGCCGGCGCCGCACGTGAATGTACATGTGCGCCAAGCGGAGAATGGCAGCTGGTGCGCGGCGCAATAACGTCAGAGCTCGGCCGCCGCCTCGGCCGCGTGCGGGTTCGTTTGGATAAACTGCGTATGTGTGGCTGTGTGTATAAAAGCTGAGGTGATACGATTCGGTGTATCGCAATCGCTTCGTATGGGTGAAGAAAAGGAGACTTCAGCCACCGCTATGCGGCGGTCGTCTGGAGAAGATCAGTTCTTCGGACCCAGAAGTCGTACGTCGCCTGGAAATTGGCCGCTCTGCAGAGAAAGAGTGAACATCAGAAGGCTAAACGACTGGCGGAGACGCCTGGGCAAAGAGAAGAACGTCTTGCCAAGCGGAGACGCCAAGAGGCGGAGCGTTACAAGCTAGACAACATGCGTAACCAGGGGGGAACTGTACCTCTCGCTACGTATATCCTAGCATAGCTGAGCTAATCCACTGCCAATTATTTTTAGTTGTTTAAAGCGAAAGCACTCCTTGACGCGTCCACGCCCAACCAAAAAATTTGCAGGAAGCCTCGGAGTAACTTAGGTAAGCTCAGGCTAGTTCGGAGGAGCGTCGCGCCAGCTGTAACCAGTGGGAGGAGGGCTTCGCTCCAGCTGCCGCCGAGCAGCGAGAACGCGGTTGCGTGCACATGCAGATGCCGGAAAGATGAGGCGAGCGATGAACACATGCTTTTTTGCACGTCTACTCAGTTTACCTACGGTAAAACCTTACCTAAGCCGCCGTGGTGGCTCAGTGGCCATGGAGCTCGGCTGCTGACCCGAGAGGAAAGATTATAACATGGGAACTTCATGCCGCATGGTAAAAGATTTATTAATATTTTGTTTCACGACCTTTTCGCGTGGCACCTTAGAACACTTACAAAAGTAAAAACAAGCAAAACACGGGAAGCTGGTTGTTTGTGGAGGACAAGAATCTTGCTTGCTAAAGTGATAAGCGCCTGACGAACGCGCAGTGGTGTGTGGTGCTTGGGGTTCGACTTTCTGAAGCTGCACGCGGTATATGTTTACCATGCACCGATACTGTGCAGAACATGGCTATTTTTGTATTTATCCTCGATCGAAATGCGACCGGTGTATCACTGAAGAAAGAATTGAAGCATAAAAATGGACAGCGAGAATGAAAGCATGTAGAAATGTCAAGGACTGGGCTTTCGCTACGTTTAACGCTGGTATATATTTAAAAGCTTTCATAAATACACTATCAAAAACAGAAGCACGACGAGTAGAACAAAGCAACGCTGCAGTTACCCCGCATCCAGCTGAGCACCGAAAGAGGCCGGTGAGAGCGGACTTTCATGCAACGTTAAAATATAAAATTCAGCTCCTTTTTTTTTAACGCCTCTTCTAACCCGACCATTATGGGTCGCTGTCCTTTCATGGTAATCACCTGCAGTTGAGAGATTCCGCTTTTCTCGTAGTCCTCCTCCTTAATGATACTAATATAGTGCAAGAAAATAGGACCCTGAAAAAAGGTCGACAGGAGCGCTCCCTCCGTAGCCTGTGGTAACCACACACCGGCTACCGCATCCTTCACTCACGCCATACCCTTCTCCTTCCAGGGTCACACCCTACGGGTGATTCCCATGGCAACGCACCCACCGGTTACACCGACCTATACTACGACATCCTACACGAAACCCAGGAATGGGCGCTTAGCAACCGTCGCTGTAAAGCCATGCCACCACATTTCGGACATTGCCGCATTTGGTGCCTCCGAAATTAATTATGTATTAAGAAAACGCTTACACACCGTATTCTAGTGTCTTTCTCATGGTGCGCCTCGCTTACGCGAGCCGAATGGGACTCATCGCTAGAGCACCAGTGCTGCCAGCTTTTGGCCTTGGCTGAAAATGAAATTCAAGGTGTACATTTTAATATGCATAGCGCGCTGTGAATTAACATAGGCATCGCGTCTTTCTTCGCTTCTCGGAGTACAGATGGCGACACAGATTCGTTTCCAACGAAAGCATGCAAGTGGATAACGTTGACAACTTTTGGTAATTGCATTCTTTACTTTTACTCATATCAACATAAATGGAAGGAGACATTCATAATGCAGTACGCTCTAAGCTCTACAATTTTACAAAAACTAAGCTTGACGATAGGAATCTATAAGGTTCTAATGAGAACAAAGTGAAAGGAAACACTCGGCGTTGATACTCTTTTAAAACCGTAATAGAGGAAATTAACGTTCTTTCGCCTGTTTAATGAGCCTAAAATGAAGTGGCCTTAAGAATTGGCATCGCAACGTTTTCATGGCCTTCAATTAAAACAATGGCGCTCCTATCTCGTCAACACTGTTTTTTTTCTGAAATGTTTGAGGGAGTTTCTATAAACATCATAACGGGCATATTGCCAATATATACGGGCCTCAATATAAGATCATTCAGATTGTCTACGTGAGCAGTTTCTTTGAATGGAGAAATACAGTGTGTCTAAGAGAGCTTGGCACCGAACAAAAAAGACCTTCGAGCCCTTAGATGATTTCTCACGAGATATGACACACCAGTTCACCTACCTTGTTTTTCACAGGCGTTAGTGTGCTCAATTGAATATATAGAGAACGGGAAACATAGGCCGCATAAAGTATCTATATTACGATACCTTCAGGTAGCTATGACATCATTTAACACACCAGAAAATGCCCGAATTTCGATGCAAGCCACGCAGAAAACCATATCAAATTACAGTTGCTATTCTGACATCTGAAGGCTCCCATTCGTTCTATGAAATCTATGGCGTGTTAATTGCAAGAAGAAACTGTAGTTCCTTCCCCTGTACCTCCCCTTCTATCTTTTTCTGCCCAGGTGACACAAATGTGTGGGTAGATGCGCAAATCTTGTTTTCGTTAGTTACGTGGAGTTTTACGGCGCAAAAGCAACTAAGGCAAATGTTGTTTTGGAGCCTGACGCAAAAATATATGTGTTCAAACCCAGTCCACAAGTTTGTGAATGGTTTAAAAACAAACTTGCCAAACTGTTTCTGAAACACAACTTCAACATGTCCCGAATGGCGTTCAGATGCGCCTGCCTGCTGCGAGAAGTGCGGCCGTTATTTTTGTTACAGCATGGGAAGGAAACTGCTGTGCATTTCCTTCTACCAAAGCGTAGGATGCCTGCTTCTTTGTGCACCTTTGATCGCTGCTCTATGGACCGTTTCATGAATAACAGAATAAAGCACAGATTTGTTTTGGTTCATGATCTGAATTAAGGACTTCATTTCCTCGTATTTAGAGGATATTTATTATGTGAGGCGTTATTGAGGAGCATCAATTGCACAAAGCAAATGCAAATTCCAGATTAGAAAGTTTGTGGTCCGGGATTTCTTAAAAAAAGTTCAAATTAATAATTCTGTAATTTACCTTTATGTGTGTTAAGCGCAGTTAATTAGGTGACTATTGCCTTTCTTTCCTCTTCAATTATTTCCCGTGAATCACAGACACTGAAGGAATGTTATTTATCCAGTATTAAGACTGCACTTGCATGATACATTGCATGCAGCCGATGTGAGATCTATATGACTAAACAAAATGCAGCGATGACAATTATCGTGTCTAACCGAAAGCGCTGCTCTCAGCATGCGCTGTATAGAGATAATTAAACACCTCGCGATTAAATATTTGGGAGATTTCAAAGTGGCAACAATGTAGAAACAAAGAGCAAAAAAAAATAGACCAGAATTTGTACCACCTAGGTAAGAGAAGAACTGAAAAGATCGAAGCCCTTGCTTGCTGCGTGAATGTATTGATCATCATCATCGTCAGCTCAACTATATCCACCGCAGGATACCCATTCACTTCCAAGTAAGCCTTTCCTACTTCCGTGGCGGGCACTCCATCGCTATATTTTCCAAACCTCATGGGCCCTCCTTATTCCATGTCGCCCTATGCCGGACTTGTATTCCTGTAGAATCAGCTCCGCTACCCTACGAAATCATTGCTATCTCTTCTCCGCCTTTCAAGCACTGTTCATGCCCTTTTTATCTTCTTGTTTCCACATAGTATATCATTACCTCACGTCCATTCGCTAGCGTATAATACCGTCATCTTCACTTCCTACGTTGCCCCATCGCTTCTCTTTCCATGTCATGTAGCACGGCTTTCAACATATATTGAAGCGTCCGGATATATCCAATCCGTATTTCATGTGCAGGCTGCGAAGAAACAATACAAAGATCTGCCAGAAGATTCAGTGAACAAAGCTAGTCATTGTAATTCGAACGATGAGTAAAGCAAGCAAACGAGCGCTGCTAAGCGAGAGCGGGTGTGTTAATTTTGATACTCCGATAATCAGGAAGACGATTGAATCGTGCGATTAACTAATTACGGCAAGTGAATTTCACACAATCAGCCTTCGTTACCGCTCATACACGTCCACACTAGGATCGCTGCTGTGAGAAAGCCCGTAATTCCCGCCACTGCGAATAGAAGCTCTGCGTCCGTATATCTGGTAAACGTGACCGGACTCAACGCTCAGAGGAAGTACCGGGCCCTAAAACAATAGGCACAACGAGTGTGGAATAGAAATGCAGAAAACTAAGTCATGACGAGGTAGCGAGGGAGCGCTTAGAGCAACTACAGACCGGCCAGGTTGTTTTGAAAAGGAGAGGTCAAAGACAAGCATCTCCCAGGGAAACCCTCGCCGCAAACTGATCCTATGAATGGACTTGAGGTCTCACGTTTACACCTTGCGCTCGCAGATTTTCACTCAAGGCTGCAACACCGCCCGCTACTGCGACGAAAACGTTCATCTTAACAGACGACCATAACCAAATTTTTTTATCGCTTCCACAAGCTCTCATTCGTTTTTGTTAACCATGGCAAGAGGCGCTGAACCCACACCCTCTAGGCAAGAAAGGAGGCAACACCCAGGGACGTATACCTGTATAAAAGCAGTGGTGGTCTGATTACTGACACATAAGTGGTCCTGCTTGAGCCGATGCAAGCCGTCAACATGGTAAGCCTTTATTACTAAAGTTAGGGCCTATCAAGCCTTTCTAACAGCTGGAATTGAAAATAGCAGGTTATGGTCCTTGTGGTTTTCTTTTACTCACTGCTAGACAAGACTGAATCAGCTATTGTTTTCGGCTCTTTAGGATCAAGCGGCACCCGGCGTACTAATATAGATTGTCTCTTTAAGCCTATAAAAAAATGTACGCTCTCACTGTAGCCGGGTTTGATAGGAGTGCGTCTTTACGAGCGAAATGTAGGCGCAATGAACTGCTAATATGAGCAGTTACATAGAGCAACACATCTTAACTGTGATATGTTTTTGTGTGTTGCAGTTTCGGTTAAGCTTAGTTTGTTGCAGTTAGGCCTTGCCAATACTTCCGTATAGTGTCTTCCGTATAAACAACAATAATTCCGTATAATTCTTCATCCGCCAGCGTTTTTCACGATGCAGCAATACAGGTCCGTGTAGCGCTCAAGAACGCAGTTAACTCACGGAATTATTTTTCCCACAAAGAAATCCTTTCTGCGACAGTACAGATTTATTTCTGCCACAGTCAGGTCCTAAAAGAAAAAAAAACATTAAATGCTCATCTGGCTTGCTTTTTCGCCTTGGTTTCGCACAACTCATCTCATGTAAATCTTGATGTCCCTGTTTGAATGTGTTCAACAGTTATTTTCGTTGTTTCAAGTCGAACCGTATTCCGACATAATATAATGTCATAGTCTTGTTACAAGGCGCGCAAGTGTGTCTTTTTTTATTTGGCCGCATAATAAAGGAGCGTATATGTCTTAATGCACACAGCACAACACAGTACCAATAGGTCTCTGGCTCACAGCGAGTCCTTATATACCATACGACTGCATCATCCATCAACGCCTCTACTTTGACCCGTAAATGCGTCAGATTTAATATACGGTCTCAACCACTACAGTGCATACTCCGTGGTCACCTTGCAGATCCGATTGGGGAAGGTGCGCGTTAGCTCTTTAAATGTAGCAATATTTTTCGCTTTAGTTCTGCCCATATTGATGGCACAGCAACAGAAATATACGCAATTTCTTTTGCGTGTTACAAAGCATGCAGGGCTCTGCTTTGCAAAAGAATTGTCTTAAAGCACTATAATCATTGTTTTTGGCAATGAGTGCTAGAAATCGTTTTTTGACCAACCGACAAAATTTCGAGGCTCTCTTGTAGGGAACAATATGTTACACCTGAAGAAGCATTATACCCGTGTTTCTGGACACGGGCGGGCAAAAAGTGACAAAAGCGTCGCCGCGTTGAGCCCATTCATATGTTGCCTTCAGTGGAGCTGAAGAGCAGGTAGCCAATTGATAAGAGCGCAACCTGTTAGAGTTGCTGTGAACGCAATAACAGCCCTATCAGTGATCGGGGCGCTGGAAACCCAATTATCGTGGCCATGCTAACTGTACGCTGTTTAATGATCTCACGCCTGGCAGATCCGCGCCTGCCTTGTTCTTGCTTTTGCCACCAGTGCCTTCGCCGGTTACGTCGGCTACCCGGCAGCTTACTCGTACGCCGCCCCTGCCCTGGCCGTCTACGACGCCCCGGTGGCTGCTGTCTCCACCATTGCCCATGCTCCGGTCATCGCTACCGTTGCCAGCGCGCCTGCTCTTTCCTATGGCTACGGATATCCTGACTTGGGATATGGCTTCGGCTCTTATGGCCTCGGATACGGATACGGATTTGATGGTTTCGGCTACTCCACCCTCCTCAAGAAATGTGAGTGGTCATCAAGAAAGTCGGATTAGACAGGTGAAACAAAGTAGCCGAAAATTTACTCCGTAATGCTTGCCTTGAGCTGACCGTTTTAAACGTATCTTATAAACCGTAATGAAACGTTTAAGTTCATTGAAAAGAGCGGGATTATTTACGAACAACGCAGTTTTCGAGCAGCGCAGTTAAAATTGCTAATTACGCATGTTTACGAATTACAACCTTAGACCCCTAGGAGGAAGTTTAAATTATTACTTGTGCTTCTCCGTTCTACTCAACTGTTAAGCAGTCACTGAATTTTATTACTTTGATAAATGCAACCAGTGCGGTTAGATATACTAATTGTTACACACAGAAGCAAACACAAGGGTAGATTCATTACTTTAGTTATCTACCCATGCCAAAGTATTAAACTAATTTGTAATATCTTAAGCACGCAGTATCGCTCTACGAAGACGGCAGATATTACGTCTTGAGAAATATCTGATTTGTTCGCCTTTTTTCCTCTCTTGTTTCAGAAACTGGATGCCTGCAACAATTTCAGCCAAGTGATCGCTGAATAAACGGTTTTGTGGGGGCAAGAATGTGTCATATTTCTGTTCACGCTGAGGAAGATTCATTATTGATGCAAGTTCAAATTCGCTTTCCCGCCAAAATATGCGCGCACAGAGCTAGAAGACATTAAACTAATGGAATGTTTTGAGCGGCTCATGGCCGGAATTCAGGTTCTGCGTTTTAACCATATAAATTCTAAGCATGCGCTACATTGCGAGCTCTTTGCTTAACGTTATAACCTTTTCCATTGATGCTAGCCTAGCAGTGCTGTTCACGGAACTGCGGTGCGTTAAATAGGATCTAATGTGGCTCAGTGACGCTCATCATCAGGCTAACTGCACTCACTCAATGTAGGCTTGAATGCTGAAGTTCCCCTGCAGAGAAAACAAGCATCAATTACTAGTGAACAGTTTATCAACTCATACCATAACGTGGGCTATACTGGTACTTTCTGAGAGTGAAATGTAGAGTACTTTCTGAGTGGCTTACAATGAAAACTGCAACTGTTTTTTTACGCGCGTATTGCGGGGCTGCAAGATAAGTGGGCTGCTTCTAAAACAGAGTACCGCCAACTTTCACTTGGAACACGCACTGTGCCATTCACTATTTGTTCACAATATACTGGTACCGTTACGGAGTTGAAAAATACTACACTAAGCTGCGAATCGAGAAGCTTGCCATCCTGTTGTGTTCATCGCAGAGTACTTGACTGCAACACAGGATAAAGCTGTTTACTGTCTTTAACCAGCCAATGCACATCATCCTTACGTATTCTGTACGGTCATTACTCCATTTTAACGGGATAGCCTGAAAAGCCCCATTCACCGGACAATCCGGTGTCGGCGTTGTGGGTGTCGGAGTTGTGAGCGAAAAATCACGGGCATGACTCTGGCAGGTGGTGCCCAGAGAGCAACCTTGGAGACAGGTGGGCCACCTAGGTCACGTGATCTTGAAGCGTCATCACAACTTGTCCACCGGATAGCGAGAAAACTGCCCACCGTGGCAGGTGCCAGATAAATAAATGACTGATTGGTCGCTCGGGAAGAGCAACCTCGGTCGCACTATAGGACCACCGGTGTCAGCACCTGCCATCATCGCAGGGCAGTGGTGCATCGCCTATCCGCGGCACCGCTGCGCCAGGAGTGGTATGAGGACTGGTGTCTATGAATGTAAAGTAGGGAATGACATTCTGGATAGATATGAATTTACCCATTACGCCATCCCGTCAAATCCTTAAAGCAGAGCTTAAATGTCCCCTCCAATTTTTCTTCATTTTTTTTCAGTTTTTCAGGTTTTTTTTTTCAAAATGGTTAATACATATAGGGCGCCATAAAGAAGAAACCGTCATATCTCTGCCTGAAAAGGCAAGTATGAGTTAGAGTCCGACGATCGCGGCGCGCCTTTTCAGGGCGCAGAGTTAAGTCGGTCCGATGAATGCAGAGTGAAGCAATACTAACTGATGCGAGCCGGAGACAGCTAAGGCTGTTTCAGCGCTGAGAGCAAGAGCTTCTATAGATGCTTTCGCTTCGTGATCTACGCCGAACGGCTGAGAATAGACGTTCTCAATAGATGTGTCTCCCTTGTCTCTGTCTTTCGCTCTGTTCACCACCGTTAGATGTTCTCAAGCTTAGAATGAACGCTTGTGCCTAGTTTCTGTGTAGGCTTTCGTTCCATTCAAACTATGTTGAAAGCCATTGCAGTATTCTCTTTCGCCGCGTTGCTTTTACAGATAAATACTTTATAGAACAAGAGAAGAGGCTGTTTTCAGTTAAATTGCATTGCGAGGACTGCAACACATGGAATAGACATCGTTTCACTGGAAGTCTACATTTCTACTCAATATTTATCAAAAGAAACATATCGTCTGCGCATGCCGACAGGTTCGGTCTGAAGAGCAGAAAAAGAAAAAAAAGAGGAGAACCCTCTTTTGCGAAATGCGGTAGGCCGTAGGTTGCACAATTACTAATATATATATAAATTGCATTCTGAATTCCTATATAAAAACAAAGAAATGTAACTAACAAAGATTACAAATTAAAAACCACCACAATAATGGAATTTAAATGCTGTTACTTACGCAGGGTAAATGAACTAGATTCAAATTACTGTTCCGTTTTCATCCACGCAAAAAGAAAAGCACTGCTTAGAGCTCTTTGAAGCATTTCGTATTCCTTAACTTAATGCACGGTAGGGGGAACCCAGCATGGAAGTGGGTGTCGAAAATATTGCCCCGCTTTGAAGAAATTGTCCCAGGCCAACCTGAAAAGCTGCTCTCATGACGGGGATATGGACAACTTAGTATTGCATATAAAATGCTGTTTCAGCATTAGGTCCCACTGAAAAACTTCAACCGGCGAAGTTCTTCGTACGATGCTACATGTACTCGTGCGAAGATGATTTTGAAGAGTTCGGCCGCCGCGGTGGCTGCGTGGTTATTGCGCTCGGCTGCTGGCCCGAAAGACGCGGATTCGATCCCGGCCGCGGCGTTCGAATTTCGATGGAGGCGAAATTCTAGAGGCCCGTGTACTGTGCGATGTCAGTGCACGTTAAAGAACCCCGGGTGGTCAAAATTATATAGAGCCCTTCACTCCGGCGTCTCTCATAGCCTGAGTCGCTTTGGGATGTTAAACCCTCATAAACCAAACCAAACAGATTTTGAAGAGTTCGTTGTCGGGGCCAGTTATGAGCGATGCAGCGATTTCAGATCCACGTTTAAGCGTCGAGAGTAAACTGCACGCGGTGCGGTGGCCTTGTACGTAACTGTAGTGAGCAAGAGCAAATCCCATAAATGGTTTATCCACTAATTGTGCGCCCCATAGTTCAACGTAAACAGTTTCATTAACTTTCTGCCAAAGAAAACGGAAGAAAAGAAGCAAAGATCCGCTACCAAACACGACACGCCCATTTTTTGGCCTTTCCTGCTAAGTTCTGCAGCAGCCAACTATGCCGTGCATTCCCGTCACTTCTTTTCCTGTAGCTCAGCATACAACAGAGATGAGAGCCACCACGGTGGCTCAGATTTTATAGTGCCTGGCCGCTCGCCCGAAAGACGCGGGTTCTCCACTACGGCACCTCTTTCTTCCTTGCTTCTTTCACTCCCTCCTTTATTCCTTCCTTACGGCGCGGTTCTGGTGTCTACCGAGATACGTGAGACGGTTAGTGCGCCATTTCCGTTCCTAAAACCAATTTTCATTGTTATTTTCCAGACACAGGAGGTCCCATTTCGATTAAGGCGAAATCCTGGAGGTCTGTGTACCGTACGATGTAAGCCCACATCAAAGAACCCGAGACGGTCGAAATTATCCGGAGCCCTCCGGCACGTCGGTTCTTATAAGTTGAGTCGCTTTGGGGCAATAAAATCCACAAACCAAACCAAACTAAAGAAATAAGGCGATGAGAGGAAACCAGTTAAAACAAAAGCACGGCAAAGAATTCGTCGCTTTCACTTCGCACAGTACAGAAACTACACAAGAAGTGAATGTCTTGCTACCCAGAGCCATCTGCGGCGTTCGAGGACTCTAACGCAGGCTGCTCTATACTTCGGCGGTACTAGGAAGCAATCTGGATAAAAGTCTGAATGAGCTAAAATTTGTCGATGTATTCGCAACCAATTTTATAGCACCGATACTTTTCACCTTTCTCGCAGAAGCCTAATTGCATTCACACAAATATAATTAGGAAAAGCACGTTCGCAATCCACGACGTCACTAATCTCTGTTCTTGTGCACAGAAGACTACTACCTTTTGGAGATTTTGTTTTTAAAACAGCCTGTAGTACATGGGCTGGAAAAGGCGTGGTCATAGCAGCAGAGACAACCATTTAAAATTAGCACAAACGGAGCTAATTCGCGGTAAATATACCATGCATGGCTCCATGCAAGCATGAAGGAAACGGCTAATTTTGGTTTCAAAAGAGCAAAAAAGTGGCACAAAATTAACTTTTTTAGTAATATTGATAAAATATGCTGCAAAAAATATTTCAATTTTGAACAGTTCACTGTAGTCGCCCTGGCACTGCTTGTCAGCTTTCGATGATCATGCGTCCTTTTTCCTACATCCTGCACCCCATCTTTTAGAGTTTAAGAAAGCTCTCAGATGGTTTTATTTTCCAGGTGTTTTCAATAGACACACATGGCTTCTTTTATGAGCTGCAGGGGAGGGAATTGCGAGTTCCGCGGGAAACACTGTGTTACAAAATGAGCGTTTCATGATCTGCACTAAACCATGTGCGAAACACTCGGCAGCAAGGTGAGAGAAAAAAGATGAAAGCATATGCCAAGAAATGGTTCATAACGCTGTGTCAGGCAAACGGCGCTGAGAAGCGAATTAGGGGTCATTGTATTTTGTGATGGCCACTGCGCTATTAGACTTTGAAGTGTAATTTCTGAAAATATGTTTTCGTGGATTCAAGGAAAAAGAACGGAACCGACAAAGCTGTGAGCAGCTTTTTTCTTATGAGTTATGCTACATGCCCGCAGTATATACTTAGCCGAACACATTGTACATCTTGTGGGGGTCGAATTGGGGAGATAAGTACGTTCTCCCCACTCAATCGCGGCTGACACGGTTCAAAGCCGCCCGGAACCCACCCCGTCATCGCGTACGCTACCGAGCGCTCGCCGACCACGGCGGGCCTTGCTCTGGGGGAACAAGGGAACGACACATTGGCGGACACAAACAGGCATTTATTGCTACAGAAACAATAACGCCAGCTAGCAACAAGGTACGCTATTGAATCGAGGACGTCCGACTCACCAGCAAGGTTCCGAGCTAATGTTCGCCCGCACTAGGGCAAGGGATATAAACTCCGCAGGCCGGACGGGACGAGTACGGGAGCCTGTCTCCCCGTCGCTTCCTCGCCCCGCCGGCGAGCGGAGCCGCGAGCGACGCGTCCGCTCGCGCCGATGATCTCAGCCGAAGCCCCCCCCTCCCGCGCGCGGGCTTTGGCAGTCTCCGCGCAGCGATGCCGGCGCCCTCTCTTGCCAGTTAATGTAACTCGCAAAGGAATGCGCTCAGCATCGAGGTGAAACTTTCAATCCCGTGCATTCCTTCCCCCCTTTCCTTTTTCAACTTATGCCTCATGGCACACTTCTCGAATAAAAAAAAAAAGACCGCCGCTGCACGGTACCTCGCGGGAAAGCAAACTCAGGGGGCTGCAGGGCAGGTCCCCACATCCCCTCAACCTTAAAAAGACCCACGCGCCTGAAAGTACATGCTATGGAGGAGTCTCCTGGTCTTCATATCCTTGAGGCACGTCTTGCAGCGGAGGTCACACCGACAGCGTCCACGCAGACTTCCGCGGTATTCCGAAGGCGGCGTGAAGGTCTCCGCTGGGACGACTCGCATGGCCCGCGGACTACCGTGTCCGCAGGCCCGCGAATCGAAGGCTGGTAGGAAAACTGCAGGCCAGGATTCTGCAGTAGTCGCCAGGGCAGCAGCAGCCGGAGGTGACTGCTGACTGGTCTCGCCACAGCTGCCCCGGATAGATGCGGCGAACAGGATACAGGCCGCTCCGTCGCAGCAGGTGGCAGCGAGACTATCTGCACCGGACAGCAAGCCTGGGTGGCTCCACCGAATCTGCAAAATTGCCGAAACGCTCTCGGCGTGCCTTTAACGTAGGTCACGGGAGGGGAAACGGCATCCGCAAGGGCCTCGTGGCACAATGCCTAACTCGCTAGCAAAACGTGTCGGCGGCTGTGCAAACGCAAAGTTCGAGTGAACAAAGCCCTTTCTTGAGTTGAACGAGACTGCTCAGTTCGTGCGAGGTTACAAACAAACAAAAAAAACGGGCGGGCAGCAAAGTGCGCCCCCTCTCAACGACACGGTCCGGTGGTCGCGTCTCTTTTAACGTGGTGCAGGCAGCTCCGAAAGCCTCAGGCCTAACTACCACTCCGACAACGACCGTGACCACAACAAAGACTCGAAACGGGTTATGTGCGCGCAGCGGCGAGGAGACGTCAGCTTTGTGGGGTGGTCCTACCCCGCTCACTGCACAAAGCCGCTTCTGAGCGGTCGACGCCCACCGTCTGGGACGGTGTCTGGAGCGTCCGGTGCCGAGCTGCAATACCAGCGAGCTCGTAGCGGCACCCGTGGCCCCAGGCCACCCGGCTCCCGGAGCCGCGACTCCCAGAGTCGAAAAAGAGACAGTAGAGAAAATATATACAGAAACTCGGACCACCCACGCGGCTTCCGTACTCACTCGCTTCGGGCTCGGCGACTCCGCGGGCGCTAGGCCTCGCGCTCCCTCGATGCGGACCAAGTGATTCTCACGAAGAAACTCCAGGGAAAAATGTGCTGAGCATGTCGAAAAGTTCAAACATGCTGCAGCGCAATACTCGCACTCAAGAAAGCATGCCGCAGGTCCTAGCGATCAAAATTCACTCTAGGCCTAGCACTTGTCAAGTCCGGACAAAGAGCGTTCCTAGAACCGAACCGACAGTCGTCCAATGTTCAGAGAGCAGGCCCCACGTTGGGCGCCAGATGTGGGGGTTGAATTGGGGAGATAAGTACGTTCTCCCCACTCAATGGCGGCTGACACGGTTCAAAGCCGCCCGGACCCCACCCCGTGATCGCGTACGCTACCGAGCGCTCGCCGACCACGGCGGGCCTTGCACTGGGGGAACAAAGGAACGACACATTGGCTGACATAAACAGGCATTTATTGCTACAGAAACAATAACGCCAGCTAGCAACAAGGTACGCTAATGAATCGAGGACGTCCGACTCACCAGCAAGGTTCCGAGCGAATGTTCGCCCGCGCTAGGGCAAGGGATATAAACTCCGCAGGCCGGACAGGACGAGTACGGGAGCCTGTCTCCCCGTCGCTTCCTCGCCCCGCCGGCGAAGACGGAGCCGCGAGCGACGCGTCCGCTCGCGCCGATGATCCCAGCCGAAGCCCGCCCCCCCCTCCCGCGCGCGGGCTTTGGCAGTCTCCGCGCAGCGATGCCGGCGCCCTCTCTTGCCAGTTAATGTAACTCGCAAGGGAATGCGCTCAGCCTCGAGGTGAGACCGCCGCTGCACGGTGCCTCGCGGGAAAGCAAAACTCAGGGGGCTGCAGGGCAGGTCCCCACAATCTAAAAGGCAAGATAGCTATTTCAAAATAAATTCAGCCGAGGAAGCACAAAGTGAGGCATCCGATGCTAAAAACTTTAGTTGAAAAAAACCGATAAAAGAGAGAACAGTTTTTTTGGTTCAGAAAATAATCTTTTGTTGTGAACATGTTCTGGTGTTCAATAAGTGCACAGTTTAGAAAAGTTACACAATTCCTTAAATTTTCGTTTGATATACTACTCAGTTTACAAACTCCGCTTCAAACGGTGACCAGTTCCAGTATATACATACCGTGTGCTTACGGAAGGCGGCGCCATCTGTAAGCAGCAAATAAAAGCTGTAGCATGTCGCCATTGTTTCCTGAAAGCATTTTTTTCTTAATTATTCTTACTGTTATATCTGTATATTTTTGTTATTGTACCTAATTTTGTTACCATGTAGTACTGCGTCTACAAACAAGAAAGAAATTTGGAACTTGAACGGAGTTTTTGTTATTGACCGTTATGGGCGCGGGAATCAGTACAAACCAGAGTTTCGGCCATCTCAAACCCTAGTTTTCTTATACACGAACCCTACGCAAGGTTTCGAAACTAGTAACATGAAAGTGCTCTTATACTCCTTGCCTTTCTGCATAAATTATGTACTGATACTCTGCGCTTGCAATGCCTATGGACGCCAATGCAGGTGCACAAAACCAGCCCTTTCTTCCATCTCCTGGTGTTGGACACATCCATGTAAATCAAGTTCAGCTCAGCAAAACAAAAATATCTAAATTTTAATAGCATAAGTGTGTTGTATATTTTTTAAATGCAACTTCACTTGCGGAGAAAATAGCTGTACGAACGGCCAGAAAAAAACTATATCGCTCCTTGAACCAAAGAGGAAACATTGTAAAGACAAGCTGAATATAACGTTAGCCTGCCATTCTTCTTCATGCTTGGAAAACTTGCGGGAATATACAGAAATACAATGCGTGCTTTCTGGCGCATTGCTCCGTATTTTATTTTACCCGCTTAGTCACGCCTCACACTGAAACTAGAATTTGTTTGCCTGACGCACGTCCTGAACTAATCCATCTGTTTCGCAAAATCTCAAAACCGAAAGAAAATGTATTTTGTTCATTTTTATTATATTTAAGCCACCGCCAGAAAGGAAAGGAATAATGATAATAATTCGTTTTGGGGGGAAAGGAAATCACGCAGCATCTGTCTCATATATCGTTGGACACCTGAACCGCGCCGTAAGGGAAGGGGGAAAGGAGGGAGTGAAAGAAGAAAGGAAGAAAGAGGCGCCGTAGTGGAGGGCTCCGGGATAATTTCGACCACCTGGGGATCTTTAACGTGCACTGACATCGCACAGCACACGGGCGCTTTAGCGTTTTTCCTCCATAAAAACGCAGCCGCCGCGGTCGGGTTCGCACCCGGGAACTCCGGATCAGTAGTCGAGCGCCCTAACCACTGAGCCACCGCGGCGGGGCAGGAAAGGAAGGCAGGATTTAAAAATTTGGAGCATGCTTCAGCTTCGTCTTTAAGAGTGAGACGCGACAGCGTGTTGCAGCGTTGCCAAGGAGTCCACGCAACACGAACGCACTTTCGACGCGACGCGTGGCTGGTTGGGCAATTTAAGGAAAGGACGCCTGTCTCACATATCTCGGTGGGCACCCGAACCGGTCCGTAAGGGATGAAAATTGAATTGAAAATTGGTTTTAAGGAAACGAAATGACGCCTGTCTCACAATCATCGCTGGACACCCGTACCGCGCCGTAAGGGATGAAAAATCCCTTTCCTTACGGCGCGGTTCAGGTGTCCACCGAGATGCGCCTTTTATGCATTGCATATTGCAATCACTCAGTTCAGCCCTTGGGCGCGGGCGGGTAGCCACCAACCACGTGACGTGACGTCACGACAGCCGGAGGAAAAGCTGGGCCCCAACTCGCGCGGTCACGCGTGGCCGCAGCCACCACCTGACTCCCGCTCCTCCCGCTAGGGGCGCTGCGCCGGCGCGTGACGTCACGGAGGAAAAGCTGGGCCCCAACTCCCGCGGTCGCGCGCGGCCGCAGCCACCACCTGACTCCCGCTGCTCCCGCTACGGGTGCTGCGCCAGCGCGTGACGTCACGGAGGAAAAGCTGGGCCCCAACTGGCGCGGTCGCGCGCGGCCGCAGCCACCACCTGACTCCCGCTCCTCCCGCTAGGGGCGCTGCGCTATGACTGACGTCACGGCATATGTATAAAAGAGCGGCGCTCCTTCCCCGGACAGTCTTATGCCCCTGTCAAACGGGCATTTCGAGGGCCCTCGAACCGATAGTCTATCGACTCAAACGCGATCGAGCGCTGCTACACTGGCAGTTTCAATGGCGATCGAGTCAATAGCCTATCGAGTCAACGGAGCAGCACGGAACTCCATCGAGATATGCAACGCATTCTTGGCTTAACCAGGCTAAGCCTGGCCATTTTTTCTCTCACGGCCAAAGACGCCGGCGTAACCGGCTTTTCTGCGACACGAGCTCCTTAACGCTGTCGCGTTAAAGGTGCAATCCAATGAAGCCAAGCTGCGCTTCTTTTCTTTCCGAACCCGTCCGTAGCTGTTTAAACAAGTTCGTACCGGAAGAGATTGTTGAAAAAATTGCGCTACGATACCTTGATTGCATTGTGCTTGAAATTTTTGTGGTGTTATTGGTTTGGAATGTGTCGCAGTCCTAGTTTCCTCAGCATCACGATGCACCGGTCTTTTCAGCTATATCAAAACATGAATATATTCAGTAGCGTACTGCGCACTTTGCGTACAAAGGCAAATAATGAATATTACAATTAAAATTACATAGGCGTAGACCGATTTGTACGTACAGATAGCTGCACGTCTTTCCTATACCCAAATAATTCCAACTCAGAAGAGCAGAAGTATGGAATGGATAGTGTTGAAACTGAGAAGAGTAAAATTGCAGGCTATATTTAAACTCCTCATTTATGCATAAATTTTTAGTTTGCTCAGATCAGCATCCATGATGTTATCACAAAGCCACGCGCGAGGGCTTTTGCAAGTATACAAAACGCCTTGCGAACTAGTTCCAGAATGTCTTGAGTTTATAATGAAAGAAATGGCTGTATAGAAAAGAAGGGATTTACTAACATTGTGAAATGGTCTAAATATGGCTAACAGCAAAACTCTAACAGTTACGGCTATTCTAGTGTTCGCCTATTAATCTTGTGTTACAAAAACTAGCTGCTTCGAACTGGGAAACAAGATCTGGTGATTGATCCCGCAATTTTACAATACCACCACCTTTGCTGCCCTGCACTGCAAACTAATGTTTTTAATTGCTGCAGAATTACAATACGGTACAAAACAGAGACTTTTGCAGGTTCATACTGTTTCGAAAACAGAGAGGATGTTGAAAGCTATGGCTGCGTGCTCCGAAAGCTTTGAAGTTTTAATAAAGCTTAGAAACAAGTATTTCCGTTAAAGAATAACATTTTTACCGCACTCACGTTGGACAAACTCGAGTTGTACATTAAGTCATGAGCAAATGTTTCACTGGGCCCGAAAGATAATACGCACAATTAATAGTACCGCATCTGGATGAGAATTCCTTCACGCTAAAATATAGAGCTAATTACCTTCCAGGCGAATGACTTAAACTAAGTTAAAGATTTCGCCAATATTAAGATGAAATAAAAATATTAAAAAACAAATGTCGCCTGATGGCGATAATTAAAGCAGCAGACGTCTAAGGGAGTTACAAAAATCTTCTATACCGTGTTCGATTTCAAAACAACGGTGCTCGATGCAACCATCCTCTACAATGTTTTCATAATTTAAAAATCTGGAATGCCAAATGCTTTCGTCTTCTTTTCCCGGTTTGATAACAAAGGAGTTTGATGACGCTTCTCCCAAAACATATCTTCAGATATCACGCACGAAATGTCAGCTAATTGCTTTAGCGACCAAAAACTAGAAACCATGAGTCCGAGTAGTTTGCGGAAAAATAACCACAGAATAACCTGAAGTTGTCCTCTCGCAGCCGTCAAATTTCACTAGTGGAGAGATGCCTGAGGCACCAAAGCCAACGGGAAATTTCTCAGTATAAGTTGCGAGGGCATAGCGGGCATGATCCATTAGATATGGACATGCCCGAGCTTTGGACAGCTTGATAGAATGGTTGAATCCTGGGAGGCACTGCTTCACAACGAGGACGAAACTAAACAGCATGAAGTCATCCGTCTCGCCCTTGCCGCTGCTGAGATCCAAGAGATCCCGGTCGACGGCTGAGGGAGGGGCCACGGCTGGGACAGAGCAGCGCTTCGGGTACCCATCAACCTTTTGACGGGTGCAAATAAGTTTTATTTCTCTCTCTCTCTTTCAGTATCAGTCGAGAGGCAAACTCATTTACACCATGGGCGGTTTAGAATTCTTTTAATTACCGTAGTATCCGCTGCTGCCAGCAAATGCCTACTCCACGCAGTTGAGCAGGAAAATCTTACAGCGAAGCTGTATACCTCTACCGTCCAAGGAAAGCTTCTTGATGTCGGCGTCGTCAGGAAAGAAACGCCAGGCTCAAGAAAAAGCGGGACAAGACAGCGTGTTGCATCGTTGCCAAGGGGTCCACAGAACGCCATCGTCCGTTCGGCGCGACGCCTTGCCCGTACAATTTAAGGAAACATATCTTGGTGTACACCCGAACCGCGTCGTGAGGCAAGGAATGAATGAATGAGCTATTTATTTAGTAAAGAAGGAAGGAAGGCTCAAGGCCGTTTGTTGAGGAATTGGGTTGTTAAGGACGGGAAAAATAGGGGTCTATTGATGCATGAAGGTACGCATTGGGTGGTGTATCCACTCTTTACATTGCGTTGTAGAGGCCACTTAGCATAATTGCCAATATCTTCCCAGATGCCGTTCGCTCCGTGTCTGGTCAAGGCATGAAATTCCTCGCCATCGGTGGGAAAACCATGCTTGGCGACGAAGTCGTCGCATCCCTTGCAGAACTTTGAAAATCTAAAAGAGTGCGGTGAGGGGTTAATTGGTACGACATTAAGGAAACAATGAATAACTGTACAAAAAGGACGGGACAAGAGAGAAGTCTGCGCTTGTCTCGTGTGATTCTTCTCTCTTGTCCCGTCCTTTTTGCGCAGTTATTCATTGGAACTCTGAACAATGCCAAACTAGGTGCACGGTACAGGTCAGCACAATGCATACACCCACAGTACGGGCACTTGACAACGTCAGTAGTGCCACCTTGATGCCAGCGAGGACCGGTAAGCCATTTACAGATGATGTTTGGCGTGTAGGTGGCACTGGCGATGATGTTATTAATGAAGTACTGCTCATGCTGTGTAAGAGAAGCAGAGGTAGCAAGGTAACCCGATGGTGCAACGGCCGTAGGTCATGCACGGCTCCTCTGGCACGCCGTAGTCGGCACGTTAGGACAGCGGAGTTGAGGCAACGAAAATGAAATGAAAAAAAGCTGCGGTTCAACTACTGCTAAACCTGGTTCGAGGGTGCAAGCTGCGGTATATCGGGCAACTAGATGCAGCTTGGCGTCTGTAACGTTGAGTGCGTTCCGCACACTGGATAGGCAGTGCGCCCACCCTGCCAACCTGGCAGGTGGCAGTTAACAGTTGATAGCGAGACGTTGGTTGCCCAATGAAAGCTGCGGCCTATTGCTGCAGTGCCGCGTCTTTTATTGCATGAAGCCCACATCTCTCTCTCACCAACGCCACGTACCTCAAAGCGTGATTGAGGTGTCCACTGTCCGAGGCAGCCAGTTATGCGTCTTCCTTTCCTCAAGATAATCGGAGTCTAGAACGCTGTATACGCCAACGGCAATGAACACAATGAGCGTCGACAGTCTATAGCTTCAGGGCCGCGTTTCTGCTACAACGTTGTGAATTCTAACACACGCAGCGCACACCTGTCACTACTGCCACGTAGGTTGAAGCACCACAGGGGTGTCCACTGTCCCAGTGGGGCAGTTATGCGCCTTTCCTTTGCTTTCGAAGAAGAATGAAGATTGGTTTTGAAAACTGGTTTTGAGGAAAGGAAATGGCGCAGTAACTGCCTCACATATCTCGGTGGACACCCAAACCACGCCGTAAAGGAAGGAATATCTCCGACGCGCTGTGCCGACAATTACAACCTCACATTCAGGTAAACATTAGGTTTGCAACTGCTTCGAAAGGGGTTGACATCATTCGAAGCCATAGTGTGAAAGGCAAACCGCATAATGTACGGTAACAGCGCCTCCAAACAAGGCGGAGCACGTTTCTTCTCCCAGCGTGTGTTTTCCGGAAAATATTACGGTTGCGTTTTCGTACTGATCCGTAGTACCCGGCTTCGAACCCGACCGCGGCGGCTGCGTTTTTATGGAGGCAAAACGCTAAGGCGCCCGTGCGCTGTGCGATGTCAGTGCACATTAAAGATCGCCAGGTGGTCGAAATATTCCTGAGCACATCACTACGGCACCTTTCTTCTTTCACTCCCTCCGTCATCCCTTTCCTTACGGCGCGGTTCAGGCGTCCAACGATATATGAGACAGATACTGCGCCATTTCCTTTCCCCAAAAAAACTATTATTATTATTATTATTATTATTATTATTATTATTATTATTATTAATATTATTATTATTATTATTATTATTATTATTATTATTATTATTATTATTATTATTATTATTATTATTATTATTATTATTATTATTATTATTATTATTATTATTATTATTATTATTTCTGCGCTCCTGCACTCCCTCTCCCCTCTGGACAGAATGCAAAAGTTGTTTAATTCTCTTTGTCCTCACCTAGATATATTCGAACATTCTCTCCCTTCCTTTATATTGGATGTCCGTGACGTTCCACTTTGAGCACTCTTTTTCTCATACATAACTTCCCCTTTCATGCATTTTGTCTTTACTACACTTGTGCGTTTGCACTGGTATTATATTGCTTTTTTCTCTCCTTAATTGTTCATCCCGTGTACTTGTTGTCATTAATATTATTTCTTTAATACTGTATACTCACGCCTGATTGTCTGTAACGCGTTCACTAATTACGTTTCTTATTGTGTATGATTGTATTTCTAGTTTGTATTTCAGAGGTTTCATATTCGTTCATATTAGTATTGGCTTTATTCTTGTTTGTATTTTGCTATATGCTGTACTTGGCTGTTATCGGTCGTTCATTCTCTTTGTTTATTGTTTCATTAGTTTTTTATATGTCTGTTGCCTGTTCTAGCTGTTTTCATTTACCGCTGTTTTCGCTTTTTTGCTTCATGCTTGCTGTCACGCCTAGCTTATATGTCTTTTTTTTTTCTATCGCCTTGACTGCTGCATTACCTCCCTGAGTGTCTTCCTTTGTAGTGAAATAAATTTACATTTTGTGCGTGTGAATGGTGTACCAGCACCAAGACCTTTGGGTTGTTCCTGGGCACCGAAAAAAAAAAAAAAAGATTGATTGATTGATTATTATTATTATTATTATTATTATTATTATTATTATTATTATTATTATTATTATTATTATTATTATTATTATTATTATTATTATTATTATTATTATTATTATTTCGTGTCGCTGTCTTAAGCAAAAACCGCCAAGCTAGAAATTGAATGCAAACAGCATTTGAAATCAGGCATACAGCATATAACTCACAATTCAGCTAACTTGTCTATGGTTTCACTCTTTGAAGAGCCACGCGTGTGAATTTTCAAGTGACGTCGCAGTGGGCAATTGGGTGTCGGTTTACAGCTTCGCTGCCCAACCACATTCACAGCGTGGATTGGAGGCACAACTGTTTTTTTGGCGCCGTCATTCAAGCCAATGGCCTTGAATTCCCGGAAGTATGAGGGACTCTCACGCTGCACCTCCTGGATTGAATGCCTGGGCACTGGGCATCTAGTGAGCTTGCGCTGAAGTAAATTTGTTGAACGTGCAAGGCCGCACTGCTAGTGGTGGTGCTCGCTCAAAACAAAGTGTTCGAAACAAGCAGGCTATAGTCAAGAAGCTAAATATGTTCGAAAAGAGAGGCGACACAAAGTAGGTAATCGTGTGCGAAATTGAAAAGCAAAGCCAAGTTGTTATTTGTGTCAGGTTAGCTCGTCTCATGTGTAAAATATCTGTAGTTATGCATGTGCCAGCGCTACAAGTCGTTGCATGCATGCGCCAGACCGACCTTACCTGTCCGAAACGCAGTTAATTCCAACCAGCTTTGGCTGAATAATGCCCTAAGCCGGTAAGGTTAGCACTATTAATTTTTTTTCCTTAGGCAGCGCAACAGGGGCGGGCCGAAGCCAGCCGCTAAGTCATCGCCAAAACATTGAAGCTCTATTATGAGCCAAAAGTAGCCTTAGCCTTTCTTGGCATTCTATGTCTTTCATTTCTTCCACGTAAACCTCCACAGCTCTACGCTCTTCCTACGCTGCACCCATTTTTATGACCTCGAAGTCAGAAACAGGCCACCAGACAAGGTTGAGTGCAGAGCGCCTTCATAACGTATTCATGGCGCACTATCGCAAGGGGGCGAGAAAAGAACGATAACGCTCTTAGGGGAGAGGGGAGGGGAAGCGCGCATTCGTGGTTACGCCACGCCCTTTTGTCAATTAACCCCCCCCCCCCCCCCCCAGAATTTGGAGAAGCTGCATGTTTCTGTGAGCGCAATCACGCGCCATTTTATCTTTTCCTCCGTCGCAAACCATTTTTATTCATGGCCAGGTGGAATCGTCCAACCTGCGGCGCACAAAGCTGCATGAACCACAAAATACGTTTGAAAAGTTTAATCGCTTGAAAGCAACAAATGCAATAACGTAGATATGCGCAAAACACACGCATGTTAAGAGAACGGTCTGAGGAAGTCTAACCTAAGTAACACTAAGGGAAGTAAAGGTTTCCTGGGCTCCCGGTAGGAATATCGAAGGTACGGCACACACACTAAGCATGAGACCATCTAAAGACATTTAACTCGTCACGATGGTTTAGGGCGTGCGATATGCGGCGGCAGAGTTCACGGCCGTTGAGTGAAACCCAGGCAGCGACGGCCTGCTTTTCATTCAGGCAAAATGCAAAAAAAAATCCTGTGCACTATGCAGCGTTGGTGTACAGCCAGGTACCCGGCTGGTCGAAATTAAGATGGAGCTCCCCAGTGCGTCGTTTCTCACAGCCTGTCTGCTACTCGATGACGTTAAACCCCAGTTGCAATAACACACGCTCGCGAAAAATTGGGGCACTAGCATTTTTTCAACGGACATTATCTTTGTACATCGTAAGTCTGCACCATACCAATCATTACGTGCACTCGGGGTGCTTCAGATTTTCCGCAATATACTGACAAAAACGCAGACCGCTGCTTTTCTACGCCAGTGTAACTAGTCGGTGTCAGCGCAGGGCAGTGCGAGATTCAGCGATAGCTGTTAAGGTGTGTATGCTTCACGGTGTGTTGAGGTAGAGAATTTGAGAGAGGGCTTATATCTGTGCATTTCTAAAGCGCTCTTTTTAGTTTTAGAAAAACGCTCGCTTTTCGACTACCTCTCGTCTCCAGTGAGCCGCTTTAGGCCCGCAGCGCTTTTAAGGACCCTCTACTCAGGCCACGCTTTTTGCTGTAGCCGCCGCTGACGGACCAGTTGCTACATTCCGTCGTTATCCCGATACTCTCCCATTCTTTCCATGGTAACTGCCCTCCGGATTGTTACGCTTTTTTACGCACTCGCCATACTCATATGCTTCTAAGGTAAAACCTACCAATATTTAAGGAATGACACGGGGTCTTCATTTACCGCATCACTGTAAAGCCTACGGTAAAGAAGACGGGACCATTTGAGTGGCGATCCTGAAGGACACCAAAATCTTAAAAACGAGTAAGCATAACATAGACCGTGAACTGATCGAAGCTTTCCATGTCAGAGAAACGGATAGTGTTTGTGTAAACACCCCATCAGTCACAATGTATAAGAATGAAAGTGTTTCTTAGAAAGAATGAGGTGAGACACGTGTGCGCTGCTGTTTCTTCCTGCAGGCGACGCATTCCCATGTGCGCATGGTTGTGTTCTCCTTACCGTCTTGATGTATGCACCTTCTTATATTCACTACGCTCACGGTGTGAATAAGCAGTTGCAAGTTGCGCCTTTCCAGTCTTTCTTGCTGTGTTTTGTCTGATTTGGTGCCAGTTTTTCAGGTAACACTCCTACATTTGGGGATTCTACCCCTGCAACGATACTCTGCCGCTTCCGTGGTCACCACCCTGCGTATGGTTCCAGTGGTGACCATTCACCGGTCTCTCATACCCTCTGAGTGACCGGCCTCTGAGTCGTTCTCATGGCAACGCACCCATCGGTCAAGCCGGCTACTTCGACTACTAAAGCTACTGCGATGCAATCCTGGAACGGGCGCTTATTAGCTGTCACTTAAATGTGAAGCGAACTGCGAGCCTACGGCTTTATCACAGTTTCGTCCCTTGTTACGTGAGAAGCTCGAATGATTCCGGCACATTGAATCTTTGATCTTATTGGAGAATTACAGGCTAACAATCCCCAATTTGTAGGCCCGCTCTACAACTTGCACAGTTTCGTCACCACATGTTGCACAGTTTGCAAAAACCTCTTAGGCGATATCGGTGGATCGTTTGAATGTGCGAGCATATTGAATGTTGACACAATAAAGTTTCTTATATCCCAAGTAGCGCGATTAGGTTTGCTGCACCTGAGGTAAGTAGGCGAAGTACGTTATATCTGACAGGGCATACTTCTGTTCATTATATGCAAGGTTGACACACAAAGTTCGTCATATTGGAAGTGGCATAATAAGGCTCATTATGCCACGGCCCTCGCGTGATGGCGGCAGCCATTTCCGCTTATACAGACCGTTCTAATCTTGTCGCATGGATACATTGATTGCGGTAAAGCATTTACTGCCACACTAAACTTCCTGAATTGCCAAACTAGTTTACCGCAGGTTTCCGGCCTCATTCATCTGAGGAAAGTAAGTAGACTTGGTGCCGCCGTATTGAAAAACATTGTGAAAGCCCCGTTCTCCTCTGCAGCAACTTCGTATTCACGGTGTCATTGGTGTCATTGTGTGCGAATCTGAAAGTTGTAAGTATAATATTACTTTTACATCTCTGTGACGAGAATAAAGGCAAATGACTGTGGTCCCTATGCCAAAGGTTTGCCAGGCAAGAGAAATACAGGTGACAAAAAGCTTTTCTTTAACTTTTCCTGCTACCGTTCCCACTTAAGCCTCGAAACAACTTCGCATGTGTTAAGCTGATGTACAATTAGTCAAGCGTATCAGTTTTATACTATTCTGGGACTGCCACCGTTGCTAGCTTAGCCCTGGCTGCGTGATAAACATAACTAGTGAAGAATTAACGGACACGTTAGCAGTGTATCCCTAACACCGCTGATAAATTGAAACGTTCAAATATAATTAGAACGCGCTTATTCCAGTGCTTGCGGCATTATTTCGAGCGCAGCTATAGACTGGCGTCACTAGACCTCATAGGGGAGCACAAGTTCCGTTCTTGCCGACTAGAGGTTCCTGCAGTGCCTTGAGTTGAAAATTGCAGCCCAGGGAGTGTTGAGCTGCTGGCCGTGGTTTTCAGGCGTACATGTGATGACGTAGATCTGCGTTGGCCGACTTGAATCAACTGCCGCTGCCCCACTGCATGCGCTTGACTTGGAAGGTTTTCGCTCTTGTTAATGCTTGTTTCGTTCGTGTTATCAATAGTGAGCTGCCTTTTCTGATTTCGTGCCTGTTGTCTGGGTCAATTCTTTAATTTGACTAACTACGCAAGGCTACCACGGACATAACAGCGGCCATGATGCTCGAGGGCTAGGGCTCCATGTGAAAACCTGAAGGCTATTGTATTCTGCATATCGCCCTTTTCTTGAGTATGGGCTGCTTAAGGTACCGACGCTCCACCATCATGAACGCAGTGAAATCAGGTAAAAGCTGTCTATGCTATACGCAACATACAATTGCCAGCGTTGCGCAAATGTACATACTTATTTCCATCTGCTCTTCTGTGAACAATGACATGCTTTATTTCATTTGCTCAAGAGCAAGCTCTCACTACCTAACTTCTTTCTATCCTCATCAATTGTTCTCACTTCAGCAATGAACCCGAAAAGACATGTGAAGGTGCTTTGTCCGGCATGAGCACCGCTTGCACATGCCGCTCATGCTTTGCTAGGCAAAGTACAACCGATAATATGAGGAGCGGGTATATTGCCTCGAAGTGTTGGTTGCACTTGTTCACTGCAATGAATTGCTTTATCTGGTGTTCTTGCGCCCCAAACTTGCATCTGATTTGCTAGGGCAGCAAAAATTTCTATGTTCTTGTTTATTTCATTATATAACTGACTGGTGCAGCGTTAAAATTAATTTGATAAAAATTTAAGTAAATGCCCTCTTTGGAAACAATGCACGGCTCCTTAAGGCAAGTGCTGAGATGAAAAGAGCTGAATGATCTTGTAGTACACTTCCCTAGTTTATAGTGGATAAAAGGTTTCTTTGCCTCAGTGACCCTTACTTTTATGCAACTATGAGCAATTATAAATTGTTTTCTGCTGAAGTAACACCAAGAATAAAAAGATCAGACACCAGAATGCAATTCCACTAAGCTGCTCGTATCTTCAACAGCACTGCTAAGAATACGCGAAAGACGAAGCCGATGGTCAGAACAAGAAACGTATAAGTATGTTTTTTTTGTATTTGGACATAACTACCGTTCGAAAAAAAGACAACATAGGGAAGAAAACACACAAGACACAGACAAACGCTGCCTCACAACTGATTTCTTTCACCAATGCCTGTGAAACATCATGCGCCGCTACGCTTGCCCACAGAATACAGAACGAAAGAGAAAAGGAAAGACACGTGACAACGGCAACCTAAAACATTTCACATCGTGTGATACATGTTATCTTTTGGCAGAGAAAAGAGCACTGTTTGTCCGTATTTTGTGTGTTTTCTTCCATACGTGGTTGTCTGTTTTCGCACTCCAGCCATGTCCAAGCATTTGCAACAAACTTGCCCAAAAGCTCGTTTTACTAAATTGCTTTTTTGCAATAACAGGAATAGCCCAATAGCTAAACAAAGGACGTGGCCAGTAATAATATATGTACTGATGTTCAGGCTTCATAGCAAAGACATAGACGCAAATATAAACAATTATTTCGCATTGCTCTCGCTACATATTCGCTCATATGCACTAATGCATACAGGCATAAAACGCTAATTCCTTGAGTTGTGGTCGCAATTTATTAAAATGGAGATATATGGTATGGCAAAGTGACGCAGCTAATTTGTGAGGAAAGTTCTTTATTTCTCTGCAATTAATATATACGCATTATTAATTTGTCCTAGCTAGCCACATCAACAGGAGAGCATTTATGCAAAGTGTTTCCTATCAACCTGACAGACTGAACAGGCTTCCCTCTTTAAGGTTTATATCTTCCAAGACACGGAATTTTTTTTTTCCTTTTTGTCTCTTGCATAGCAAATGTGGCTTTGATCAGCAATATTTTGGAGCCGCAACCAATGTAAAAAATTCAATATTTGCGTCGTGTACTGCTTCTCTTTGACAATGTAAACCATCAACTGGAACGGAAATGTTTCTTTCACCTTAAAACAGTTCTTCAATATGAACGACTGTTTTTGAGAAAGCAGTGATTTACTGCTGTCTACGTTGCTAATAAACAATGCGATCACAGGGCGGCGTCCGTGCTAGATATTACTGCAAATGGATTCCGCCGTAAATGTATTAGGTTGAGAAAAAGAAGTAATTATGAAGTAAAGTGTGCTCGGTAGAAAAAATATTAGGTACTAGTAGCTGATGGCGCGTTCTCCACTCAATGGAAAGAACGATAATCTTCCTATTAAACTCCCCAAACGAAAGTAGTTCACAAAAACCTATACACTTAGAGTGCTGGCTCAAGTAGATTATAGCAATATGAGCAGCACCTACAGTCTTATAAGCAGTACGAGTTGACAGACCGATTAATTTACGTTTTCGGCACAGCAGTGGGGAATTTACATGCAGTACCTCCTTCCTTTCTGATAGCTTTTCACATATGCACGCTGCTTCCTTTCCTGCATGCATAATAATAATCTTTATTTATTAATGTTAGTTTTTCTCACAAAACATTGCTGTGGGCCGCAACCTATCACGTGACCACCACCTGCACTTGCCTTCGTGTGGGCGCGCGCTCACTGATGATCAAGTGACTCCCACTTCACGCAGGCCGTTCGTCGCACATCCTGTAATCTACGTAAGACTACGAACCGCTTCAAAACGCCTCTCGGATGCTCTGTACGCGTTTGCGTAGGAGTCATAAGCAGCCAGAATGAAGCGCGTAGCACCAGCCGGAGCACGGACGACGCCTGGACAATACCATGAAAAAATACATTAAGGGATTAAAGGGCCGTGATTTCATGGCCCTTTAAGGGGCATGGCTAGGTGGCGCCTAATATCAGCGCAGCTCTTATAAACTTACGGGATGAATATCACTATATGCATTAATACAAATGCTATTTTAAATTCGGTGGCCGCAATCACCCGCATCCGCTGCGCGTTACAAGAGATTACTGTGCGTCCTTAATGTTCAGCGAGTTTTTGTCTTTTTTTTTGCAATTCTGGCAACTCATTCTCGAATGCACAGTTTCGCACAGCATTGTATGTTCCGTTACTACATTTCGGGCACATTTTCTCCAATGCGCACTCTGGGTGGATGCATGTTTTATTCAGTCGTTTTGGGACGTTAAACCCCCATCAATCAAAGTAAGCATGTTTCATTCGCACAAAACCAAAAAAAAATGGAAGACTAGCATGAATCTACAGACTTACAACGTGCCTTCATATTCGCACACGCACAGTAGACGAGATTCTGCTAGAACATCACAGAGTGTTTTGTTCGGCGTGATTTGTGTCTGTTTTCAGTGGGTACCAACCAAGCTGCAAAATAGTCTTTCTTTCGGAGATTTCTCGTCTAGAGGTAAGAAGGCGTCATAACCTCATCAAATAAATGGCGTTCCTAATACGCGGAAGGAATGATGCCGTTTTTACTCGGGATGCTCGCCAAGCACATGAAGATTGCAACATGTTCGTCATGACGCTGCCTACTTGCATAAAGGCGGCGAACACTTCATTGCTCATGAAAAAAACATGAAATAGGAGACATGCCGCGCAGATGTAAAAATTGCAGGTACTGGGGCCAGGAAAGGCTTGGGAAGTGCC
Organism: Amblyomma americanum; assembly: GCA_030143305.2. Classification (NCBI taxonomy): domain Eukaryota; kingdom Metazoa; phylum Arthropoda; class Arachnida; order Ixodida; family Ixodidae; genus Amblyomma; species Amblyomma americanum. The sequence goes on along the minus strand of JARKHS020035761.1, from coordinate 36,737 downwards.
TGGACCGAAACTGATTCAAACCAGAAGCTATTCCCTGGGAAACCAGTTTGGGACCACCGAGCTCTTCTGAGATTCGCTTTGTAATGTTTTCTTGCAGTCTACTCGAGAACTACCCTCTCCCTTGCGGGTTGATCACCTTTGGCTTTTCAAGGTCACAGGCCGGTTACCCGGGCCCATGCAGAGCGTTATCTTCCCGCACGTGTTCACTGCTTCGCTTCGGTGCACTGACCACGATTCTCGCGACATCTAAAGACAGGCAAAACAGCAGAAAACCTGTAAGGAAGGGTTCACCGTACACCACCCCTCCCATAACCTCCTCCCCGAAAAGCCGGTGCGGAACCGACCACGAAGTGCATATATAAGGGGTTCGGAGCTCACACTTAGGAGACTTGATTGTTGCAAGTTTTGAGAGCCATCTGCCAACCATGGTAAGTAAACTTTCTGCGAGTCGCTACTATGCGCCTAAAAATTAGCTTTCGTAGTACAAGCTGAAATCATTTATTTGAAATCGTTAATTTGAAATAATCGAGTGATAAAGTTGTAGTCATGCGTAAACATGGACTACATTTCAAACTGCCTTGAAAAAAAAATGCCGCAGCGAAATAGCCTCACACGTGAATACCGGAATTGAACATTCAATGTGCCCTTCACGAAGAATGACGTGTTTTCAATTGAAAAAACGCTGTAGAAAATTATTTTACTAATTGACTGTGGTATATGAACACAGGCACTTGGGACTTTTGCACGCTTTTCTTTAATGTCAAGATTTAGTATCAAACAAAGAAATGGTTACTGAGTTATTGAAACCCACCCCTGTTGAGCATCGTGTGATAAGAGCTTGATTTCAGTGTAAGAAACAAATGCTCCACACATTCTTTTTTTTCGTAAAATAAATGTTACAGCTATTTTCTTGTCACAGCTCTTACTTATGCACAATGTGGAAGCACGAAAACAAGGGTTCCCTTGCCGCAGCTAATCGTTTTTGCGTTTAGCGGGGCACGAGAAACGAAACATCTAGCGGTCTAGCATAGGAGTGACGATGGACGGTTTGGCGGAGCGTCACTGGCGAAATGAAACACTTACACTTATCACTGGTGCTTTCAGATCCGTGCGTGCGTCCTCCTTGCTCTTGCCGCTTGTGCGAGCGCCGGCTACGCCGGATACCCCTACAGCTACACCCTTGGCACTCCGGGAGTAACTACCTACGGAGCTCCGCTAACCACTTTTGGACACGTTGCTAGCGTCCCGACTTACGGCTACTACGGATACGGTTACCCAGGTTACGGATTCGGACCTTATGGCCTGAGCTACGGATATGGATACGGCCTCGGCGGCCTCGGCTACCCTGTCATTGGCAAGAAGTGTAAGTAATGAAGGCAACTGGTCGGTCAAACGGGGCTTACGTTTAGGCTTCTTCAACCGAGCGATCAGGGAAGATAAGGTATAACACAAGTGCCCGGCAAGTAAGCGGCGGTTTGATTTAATTTTTATAATAATTGCATAACCATTCAGGCCCCATGCGGGGGACAGGTGAAAGCTGAGAGAAAATTATTAACGTCAGAGATGTGACAAAGAAAAATATTTACAAATAATCTATCGTAATTCGCGTAGGTTCAGCTAACTGTAAAGGTATAGAAGCACAGCGGTAAATGAATCTTGATTTCCTCATCCTTACTGCAATGAATGCTTGACGTAAGTATTCTGCGATTTGCCGCGGATCACTTGTCTGTGCAGTGTAATTAGTCCTGGTTTTGGCGACTTTTTCAGTACTACGAAAATGTACATAATACAGCAGAGCACATACGAACTAAACACCTGCAGCACATAATCGTTCGCCTGCATTGAATAATGAATAATGTTTTGTAACTGCCTGTTTAAAGATCAACGTTACGTTCTTGAATACTGAATGCCGAGCGTTTTTTATATTTTATAACTTAAAACCCCCTCTTACGCCATGTACTACCCAGTGCCTCCTTTGGCCGTGCTAGCCCCTTCCATCATTTTGCAACAAAATCGTGTCCTTTGCCCGGCAAGGACTTATGTGCAATCGCGAAACTTTCATTAATTCTGGCTGATACGGTGCTTTCAGATTTCGCTGTATGCCGGTAGTACAAAGGAGGAAGCCCGCAACCACAATAGGCATATCTAAAAGTTGTATATGTTTGTCTGTTAGCCCCTATATTTAATAAGAACTGCATATGCGAGCTAAGAAGATTATTGAACAGGAATATCTTTTAGTAACAGAAAATATTTCTCAGTTATCCTTTTTATCCATGAGCGAAGTAAGCACAAAAACCAGGGAGTTAATCTTGCAATGCTTTTCGCTGCTCGCCAAATATTTGGAGGAATGTAATCGACTTCTTTGTACAGTTTCCTATCTGTGTGCACTAACTGCGAAATCACCATGATAATAATTGGATGGCACTTTTTTATCGCAGCAATCGCCGTTAAATAAGTTACAAACGACAAAAGAAGTATTCATATATGTTGCAAACTGCTAAACACGCTATACTTTCTATAGATGCAAATGAGCCAACTGCCATATCCTTTTCTCATTCGTTCATGCAGAATTCTCCGTTATACCCGGCCAGCATCACTGAAGCACACATCCCACCGATGGAAAGACGCCCACTTTGACCATCACGACCAATTCGCGACACAACGCATAATAAAGTTCACTTCAAGCTGCAATTATGCTTTGGACTGCTTTATTTCAAATATTCACGCATGCTAACCCCAATTTCAAAAATATCTGCATTCGGACGCCATTCAGCGAAAAGAATGCAATTGCTTGGAGTGACAAGAAGGTTGCTTAAAGTGCTGTGTTCGATTGTGCCCCGCACGAAAATAATCCATTAGCGCTACAGGAATACGCAATGTAAAGTTGAAATCATTCATATCTTATGCACACAATGCCCTTGAGGGCAACCTTTTGCGAAAATGTCCCTATTCGAGCTTGATTGTTCCTATACAAGCACGAAACAAAAACAAATATCTCTCCTTTTGCACAGGCCAAACAGACACGTAGACCAATGTTTCCTGATGTCTCAGCCGATCAGCTAAAAGTAACCCAAAATTTCTAAAAACCATGCAGTGTCCTCAACGAGTCGAACGTAACATAGTGCTTCTCAATATCGCGAAGCCTTCCCTGCAGTATTTTTTCTCCAAAGTTAAATAATGAAGGACTAATTACCTGGCTTCTTTATTAAGTGTCAACTAAGAAAATATTGGTCGTCTTGAAAAATACTCGGCTGAAACGTTTGCACCAAGGTGCCATTTTCAAAGCCCGTTTGAGGAGGTTCAAAAAGAGCCCCCGCAATACAGGCGCCATCACGTGAGAGCTGCTCGCGCCTATCTTTATCCCAGCGCACACGTAAAGCCCAGTCGCACACAGCGCTCCGGCGAAACCGAGATCATGTTAAAGGAGGTCCGTTTTAGGACGCTGAACACCACTGTCACGTGGTAGCTGCGCACGGCTTTCCTAAATCCCCACAATCATCATCATCATCAGCCGAACTTTGTCCACTACCGTACAAAGGCCTCCCCCATGTCCTTCCAATTAAGCCTAACTTCTACTACCTGCGGCCATCTTAGCCGCACAAATGTCGTGCTCTCGTCAACCCAGCTGACTCTTATTATAACTCACCTTACTACACGGGCCGTCTCTTGTAATCTACTCAATTATCGGTTATCTTGACTTAGTGTTACATGCCCTAACCATCTCCACTTCTTCTTTGTTTCAATTAGGATAGAAGTAACTGGCGTTTGTCATCTCAATGATTCCGTCTTCCTCTTGCAGTTTAATGTTACAGCTATCATGACGCTTTATTTAGCTGGCGGCGTGGTCCTTATTTTAAGTTCGACCCTTTTAATCACCGTCCTGGTATCTGCCTCACAGATTAGTACAGGTAAGACACAGATGTTATGTACTATCCCCTTTGAAGGACGCTGGTAAAATGCCATTCATTACCCGAGACGCGCATGGTTGCCAGTTTTGGCTACTTTGCTCTTAGTGGGCTGCTTTTGATACGACTTAGCTACAAAATTTTAACTTGGATTGTTGGCAACACTTTAGCCACTTTAGAACTTATCTAAAGACAAAAAAGCGGTTGGATTCCTCTCTTTTAACCAATGTCTAAGTACATTTTCAAAAGAATACTGAAGAAAGCTTAAACGGACGCCATTATATACTTTTAGCAGCCCTGTAGTCGAAAAGTTATTTGTAATCAAGGTCCAGAGTTGAAATAGTACATTCTCATGTGTCCATTTAATATTCGCTGGGCTTCTGCCAAGCATTGCTACGAAATATCCCCTCTGCTGTGTAGTGCTACTATGCGAATTCCCGTAGTACCAGCAATAATACACCTTCCACCAGCAGTCTACTAAATGTACCTCAGCAAAGTAAGGAAATGACTTCTTACTTAGTAGATATGCTTTAGTTGCTCAGTAGGAAACAAGCTAAAGCCACGTTGTCATCGGCGGCACATGCCAGAACGGTAGATTACGGATGTGGTTGAAAATTTTCATTCCACATGGTTACTTTTGCAACTGTTTTGCAACACTTGATAAGTCAAAGGTTTTCAAAGCGCTAAAAGAAAACAAAGGTTATCCTAAAGAGATAGAAAGTTTCAGGGGAGCCACAACCACCTCATTAAAAGCAAACCCAGTATCGTGAGCAAGCGATTCTCTTCATTTTTTTTTTTGCAAAAAGAAGACTGACGCCGACTAAGTTGTTTCGGGACCAGATCGGTCCCTTCTTGATAGTGTGACTATGGGTGAGGCGCAGCTTGGCTTTTTAAGCCCTCGTGTCGAAGACCTCCGGGTCAGTGGCCGCAAACCATGAAGAAGGAAGTATCCCCAGGGAGCGATTAACATACTCCCGTGTCTGTTGGATGTTCCACGAATCGAGTAGAAGCCTCTTGCGCGGGTTAGTCTCGGTTTCCTTTACAGTAGTGCAGTCAAAGTCAATTCGGTGGTCGCATGCGTCGCAGTGTTCGGCCACAGCGCTGCGTTGACGGTTCATTTGTCGGACGTCCGCCTCGTGTTGCCTCATTCTTTCCGCGAAGTTCTCGTTTCCCCTTCGTACGAGGCCGGGCAGACCGAGCAGGGGATGTTGTTTACTACGCCTTGGGCCCTTTCTTTAGGGTGATGGTCTATCGGACGGGGGAGAAGGTGTCCGATGGTGGTAGCCGGTTTGTGCGTTGCTAGCACCCCTTCTTTACCGAGAATGCGAGCCAGCGTCTCGCTCACGCCTGTTACGTATGGGATGCAAACGCGTTTTCGCTTCTGGCGCGTGCTTGGGCAAAGAATGCACCTGTTTTTGTTTTTCTTTTTTGTTTTTGGCTTATGCGTCGGATGAATAATAGCACCTCATGTAGAACCTCTGTAATTTAAATGGTCTGACTGGCCCAGGATACCCAGAAACCTAGTGTTTCTGCCAGGGACGGATTTATCGGGGTGCAGAGGAGGCTGTCGCTCCTTTTACACCCCCCTCCCCTATCCCCAAAAAGAGAAGCAGTTTTGTATAGGAAAATAACGATGACCCTATTTTCGCGGCGAAAAATTTTCAAGAAATACAAGGCTTAAATGAGACCGCAAATCCAAGAAGGACCAATAAATCCGCCTTCCATCTGCTCTCACGACGGCAATATTAACCCTTCTGGTTAGTTTTCAAGTATCTTCCGAGATGCTTCGTGCGTTTCAGACTTCGGTCTCCTGCTCTCCATTTATTTTTTTCAGTTGAGAAGTTATTTATGTTTAGCAGTAAGCTACCCGTTAGCTTTGCATCGTACAAGACTAATAAATTTATGGCGACGTTTCTGCTTTTGTTACGTTTTTGCGGCTTTGCCTCTTTTTACACCTCGGGTGGAGGCTGGCTGTCTTTGGGCTACTTTTACAATTTTTTTTCCCTGTTTCAGAATAGGGTCAGGCAAACTTCCTGAGCGTGCCTTCCAAATGCACAGAGCCCTATTCCTATTTTCTTACTTATCTGTCTCGTGGCTCGGATGTACTTGCCCTAAGTAGATGTGTTTTCTAAGGACTTGCAATGCTTCGCTACCTATCGGTAACTGGTGTCTTTCCAAGATTACTGAGCATTACTTTGAAATTATTTTTATTTTTCATCCCAACGTAATGCTTTTCCTGCCTAGGTCCTCAATCCTGCGACGAAATTCGGCCCAAGGCAACTTAACCCTTCGACTGCACAAAAAGAACAAGTGCGGGAAAATCAATACAACAATATCTTTCGTGTATTATGGCCTCTAAAACATGAAGAAAAAAACACAGCGAATAATGCATTTGGTATCAAAAAGGAAGAGAAAAGGATATGAGTTGGGACACATGTGTCCGTATGTACCTCAATGGAGGGAACTGCTTCTTCTTCTTCTTCTTCTCCTCAAGTAATATGGCACATCTCCAAGTATAGCCTCTACTTCTTCACTCTGCGATATTCCAGAAAAGGGTTCTTTGCCGTTGCAAAGCCCCGGTGTACTCTATAAACTGTGCAACTAGTGACGTTTCGGTTTTCAACCGCCCACTTTGCGCAATTCGCGCAGCGCTTGCGAGAGTCACCTTGGCCCATTTAGTGTGCCGGTGCTACGTGCTGCGTCACAGTCACGACGCATAACCACGTGCGTACAACACTTCTCATACCTACTTACCGACTATAAAAACAGCCGTTAAGAAAACGCTCTGCTGTGTGTCGAGGTTCCATCGGGGTGAGAGGAGACGCATTAGCACTTTGAGTTTTCAAATTATGGTAGCAAATTTGGATGTTGTTCATTCCTATGTCGAGAAGAGGAAGATGTCGAAGTTTACTGCTATAAACGCTTCCATTTCTCATATACTTGCAATTTCTTTCCTACTTCGGAATAAACACCTTCAGTTACACGCCGTTTTTCTGCCTACCGTCTACAAGCTCCTGCCTGCTGCTGAGCTGCCGTCGAAGCCCTATCACAATATGATTATGTTCTGCAGAACTTTAAAAGAGCTTTGCTGTTATGAAGAGCAGCTCAACAATGTTTCTTGAAAGGAAACTTCGAAGTTACGAAAGTTTGCGTTTGGGTGATTTTTTTTAAAATAATATTAAATAAATCTTCTGAAATTTCGAATGAATGGAAGTAAGAGTGTCGCTTGCATTTCCCAAGAGCGAAAAGATGTATCTTTGTTTTATACTCTCTCTATCTGTATTCAGAAGTATTACTTACATAGCGAAGTATTGTAGGTGCGGAAGAACTTTTAAACAATAAATTTAAAACACCAAGTCAGACCACACCACTTATTTTTCCGCAGTGTAACGAACCTCAACAAGTGTCAACATTATTTGACTGAGCAGTCGTGCCGGGCGTAATTTGCATGTCTTGGAGGCTATGTAAATGCGCAGCAAGGGATGGCAGATAGTAAGGTGGGAAGATGCGATTAAAACGTTTGCAGGCATAAAGTGGCTGCAACTGACACAGGACAGAGTTAGAGATATATGAGAGAGGCCTTTTTCCTGCAGCGGGCGTGGTCAGGTTGAGGATGATGATGGCGTCTGCTTACAAAGCATCGGACCAAAAAGCCGTCAAGGAGTTAAAGAGAGCACATAGAATTGCTTATGTTCTGTGAAGACGAAAGAATTAGTGCGTCATCGTGAGCGTTCGACATCGACGCAAGTTTTGCACTAATAAATGAAACGAAGACGCACCTACAAATGCTGATTCCACGAACGCTGAATCCACAAAGTTTCCAGTGAAACACACGGTCACTTGGTTCCGACACCTGTCACGAATCAGCCTCAAAGCGGCCTGAGAACTATCTCTCCGGGCCTCACAACATCGGACACCCAAGCCCATGCAGGAGTCCATGCCGGCTGTACTCGCATACCACCAAATCACTTCTTACAAAAACAGCCGCATCACCCTCCGACTACCTTATCGCAGGCACGCCCAACAAATATGGACAAAAGCATTTCTGAATAGAAAACAGTTTATGAATGCAATTTTTTCATATATTGCAAGATTTCACTATAACAATAAACACACCCGCAGATCTCCAGTCGACAAGCTCGCATTTTTTTCCCTGTTAACGTCTTTGCGATCGTCAAAAGAAATCTCCACTGGTTTTCTATGAAAGTCTCAAATGTTCCATGCGGGCGATGAGAAACTTTAAAGAAAGATGTTGATACACATCGGCAGAATGGACCATTATATTCAATATTTCCATAACAGTACCTTACAAGTACGGAAAGCTGGACAAGTTGGTTACTACTATCCATGGTAAAACAGCGCGGAAAAACTCGAGGATGGAACACTCGTGTCGTCGTGTTTGCTCCGTCGTCGCGTTTTTCCGCGCTATTTTACCATGGATAGTACCTTACAATTTTCCAATATTCACAATTTTGTTCAAAAATGTTGGTCACGTGTATTCAAAATACATCGCAAAATGGCGGCAAATGCAAACAGCTACATCTCACCCTACGTCCTCCAGCTCTGCTGCTCTGCCTTGACCCTCCCACTCTGCTACCAAAGGGAATTCTCCCAACCTATTGCAGTACCCCTCATTCCCAACTCATCGCCTTCCTAATGGGAGGCAGCTCTGGGAGTTGCTCAACTAGTTGACCAAACATGGCGAGCGACTAGAGCTCTCCGTGCAGACTGGGCCCGTGGACTGTTGAACACTTAGGAGCCCTTCCTTAGGAGCTTCCTTTTTTCTTTAAAATAAAGTTGTTACCATCAACAACAAGGCTCAGATAACATAATCGAGTTTTGGTCTGGTGAAAGTATTTTATGCAGTTAATTTCACGTGTTAAAATCTCAGTTTCCTACAGGATGATGAGCAAAATTTTTTTCTTGCCTTGACCGGCCACAACGTTTAATAACAAACGCTGGAGTAAACAACATACACTGATTTTATGGAAGAACTGAGATGGAGCTTTCTCACTTGTTGCCGAAAGCAGGACCGAGTTTTCATTCCTTGAATCTATACGTAGCGCTCGTTACACCAGTCAGAAACAGCATTAAGGATCTGATTCAAAGCAAACCCGAGCATCGAGTGAAGGACTGGATTTGAATGATACGCGCACATTGGAGAGCAGTGTTATAATGACGGATGTGATCTAGATCGCCGCAGCGATATCAGTTATATATCTTCGAATCAAAATTTGGAGGCAAACACTTAAGCGCCACCTTAAGGGTATGAAGCGATAGCGTTAATGAGTTAAGGCCCATATATCTGCAATTGGTCATTCTCCAGTTTACGTTGATATATCTCTGACAGTCTTGATACCACTCCTTGCACAATGGTGCAGCAGTTAATGGACACGACAACGCCTTTTAATGGCAGGCGCTTCCACCGGCCGGTCTTGTGCAACCCAAGTTGCTTTTCCCGAGCTACCGCTCGCGAACAATCATTAAATTAACTGCCGCCTGCCAGAGCGGTTAGTTTTCTCACAATTCTGTGGGTACGTTGTGATGACCACACAATATCAGGTGACCGAGCTCGCTTCTTTGGGCGTGATTCCCTGTGCCATCCCACGCCTTCCTATTTATCGCCGACAATGCCGACAACCGCAACACGATGCTTGGCTTTCTGCATAATGGGGCATTTAACGCTATCGCGAGAAAACAGGAGAAAGAACGCCCTCATGGGAAACCAAGAGACAATGCCCAGAACTCCTCACAAAGAGCCATTCACGCAGGGAAACTTCTCTCCGTTAGAAAAGAAGGCACAAATATAGTTAACCATCGGAATGGGAAAGTCTGTTTTGAAGTGGTAGGTGGTGTATTGGTTTAAAGGTTCCAAACTGCCCACGCGCTATGATGACAGCCGTGGTGGAGGGCTCTAGATTATTTTGACCACCTAGAATTGCGTTGTGCTTGTGTGTGTTATGCCTTTTTTCCCTTCTCTCTTCCTCCTTTTAATTCCCAAATCCCTCTTCCACAGTGCACGGTAGCCAACCCGAACCTCTTTCTGGTTATCATCCCTGTCTTTCCCTCCTTCTCTTTATCTGCCTCTATCTATCTCTATCTAGAATTATTCAACTTGCGTTGACATCGAACAGCACACGGCTCTTATTAGTTCGACATCATTAGACGTCGCGAAATCGCGCATTGGTCCAGTGAGATCAAGTGACCTTGTCACATCGACACAACGTTCCCATAGTGGCAGGTGGCAACCACCAATCTTGACAGGCGCCATTTAAATTAATTAAATTCAATTTAAATGCTAACTGCCCACCATGGCACCGCACATTATGTGATTTCGCGCCCTGCGTTAGTCCAGAATGTCGCTGATTGGTCTCGAGGGCGATTACGTCAAAACTTCACGTGGATAGGGTGCGAAAGGTCAAAACTGTAAAAAAGGGAGAGCATGCAACCGGGCAAGAGCGATACAAGCAGGTTGGAACGGGTTTTCGGCGGATTTACTGGGCGTGTGATTATGTGCGCGCAAATAAAAATGCGTTCACAGTGACAGTATTAAGGCGAAAGCCTTCAATGGCTCACACTCGCGGTGCCCGTCCGTCCGTGACACTCTTCAACTCGATAAGCAAAAAATCTTTTTGCACGATGGGACTCTAATCACCATTCTTCCGCACCGCAGCTGAGCGTGCTAACGACTACGCTACTTCCTGCCAACGTATATGTAGTTCCCCTTGTCTAGGACGCGGGAGAGTGTTTGCAGAAAGGCTTCGAATCAGATGGATGCTTTCCAAACGCCCTCCAGTATCTCCAGCATTTAAGATTCACAAACAATTGTGTACTTAATTAACATCTTAGCCACACATCAGTGACACAAGCAGCAACACCACGCTAAAGTCTTTCGCCTAACCGCACTTTAGGTCAACAACGTGTCCCCTAAATTTTTTTGTGGGTGATGAAAGAACTCATGCATATAATAAACATGCATGGCTGTTCTATTCCACTCTAAAGGTTACTTAAACCGTCCTAGTAATTATTCTATTTCGCCTCCGTCGAAATGTGGCCGCCGTGAATGAAATTCGATTCCGCGCTGTTGGGATCAGCAGCCCAGCGCGAAAGTTATGCCCTGGTTGCGGCTGCCAATGCTTTTAAGTTTTAGTATTAACTGCATTTCGTAAACACGGTCAAAAGGTCTACTGAAAGAAAGGAATAATAAGTCTATTCGCTTTCCCATACCAAGTGAAGATCCGCTTTCCTCCAATCTAAGGTTAAATCTGAAGATAAATTTAAGGCTTCCTCTTTAAAGTTAAGTAGCATAAGAAAAATACCTTCGTATCTCATGAAATTGGGTGAGTGCTGGTGGAGTGAATCATCAAACTTGATGTCGCAGCATGCTGAGGGGGAAACGCTGTTTCAGTATTTAATAAAGCGTTTGGTTAAACAATCGTGCCATGGGAAATGCAGTTTTGTGGATATCGCCAATGTTTCCTTCTCAGTTGCACAAAGATATCACGGAAGATTTCAGGTCTACTTGTTTTAAAAAACTTAAGAGTGACTGAATTAGGTAGTTAAGCTGATTTAGATTAGCTGATTAGCTGAAATTTAACGCATAATAGGTGGTTTTAATATGACCGAAACGCTCAGCGCGTTTAAAGCTCTGATAGAACTGAACATCTCGCATCATCTGTCTTTTTTTTTCCTTTTTTTCCAGCGAGATAAGTGAGACTGTTATTGCGTCATTTTTTCTCCTCAAAACCTATTTTCATTTCTTTTCTTTTTTCATTTTTCCCCTACAAGGTTACGAAGATGAAACTGAACTGGTTGCGCCAATAAATTTATTGAAGATTTTCAATCGACCGACACGTTATCAGTCAAAATTCCTTAGGGTGTCCAAAACATATTTGTCCTTATCTCGCGATTAATTCTTCACAACACTTATAGACGCCTCCACATGGCGTGCGCGACTGGGCCAGCAGAGCTAGGCGTAAAACTTTTTGGGACGTTAGTTACTTGGTGTAATAATTTCTCGACAGATCAGTTGCTTCTCTCTGTCGTTCTTGTTCGTAGAATGGTCGATTCCCAATAGAAACAAGACAGGTTAAAGACATTGCGGCATTTGCAACAGTAGAATTAAATGTTATACATTTTTTATATAATTTTAGCGGCAGAGTGGTCGCTAGGCCGGTGCTCATGTTCTAAGCGCACCTGCCAAATGCACTCCACCTCGCTTTTATCCTTCTGGTTCTTTCACTTAACATTTATATCTGCGTTATATACAACTCACCACAGCAATGCTAACGATAACATTTTCATACTCTCGGTAATTTCGAAAAACTATCAACAGATATCGATGGTCAATTTAACTATAGTTTTTCACCTCTACATTATGCACTGCTGGTGCGTCAACTTGGCATCACCGCATGATTGGTCATAACAAGAAAGTGGGCAGGCGAGGATGTTTATAAGTGGTCATGAATAAATTCTCGTGCATTTTGCGTATTTTCTTCAGAGAAGAGAAAGGAATGATTTATAATTACGCTAAAGTAAAAACACACTATATGTAATGCTTTTTCTTAATCAGAAAAGCTTTCGAATTTTAACATTTCTCTTCTCTACGGTGTTCTAACACTTGTTAGCTTAATTTTATGAAAATAGCTATCCTCTTTAGTTCTCGCAAATGGTAACCATATTATTTGTATTTCTAAGCCATGCCTGGCTCGTAACTCATTTTTGTGCATCGCCTGACGTATGTTAGCTGCGCTAGTAACTGTAACTGGTTCAGTGCACCAACGATAATCTGTGAAACAAAAACAAATAAAGCAAGGAAAACGTTGAGTCAGATTACGGGGAGGCCTGCGAGTTCAGGAAATGAAATAAAAGGCGCATGCAATCAAGACACAGACAAACAGCATGAAGGACTAACCTTTGAACGCATGTTCGTCACAGAATAAATGCAATAAAAATTAGGGAACGAACTTATAGCCAGCATATACAACGTCGATAAAAATCTCCTTTAGACTGTCGGAGTGAACAGGGGCGAGGAGTTTACCTGAACGCGGAGTTGTCCTGAAGTTGACCTTCTTTTGACGGATGGTCGCCTTGAGCGAGACAGATATAACGAAGTGAGCCCTGCGTTACTCCTGAAAGCTGCTATCTGCAGGCGACATCAGCCAGTTACACCTTGAGCGAAGAAGAACGCTTCCCTTTCTTGTTTCCACTCAAACTTTTGTTTTGCGGTTATCTATTACCTCAACGTAATGCATCACAGCCGGTTTGATTGAAGTACTATTTGCTGCGAACTTTGTTGGAGCTCTCCTGCCTGAAATTACGGAGTTTGTTTTTAATTGTTTTTAAATTGCAACCACCAGGCGTAGTGAAGGAGCACCCTTGGCTTTCTTTACTTGCATGCCATGCACGGCCTGAGACTGGACTGTGGTGCCGCCATTGAATTTGAGCAAGAGTGCAAAAACGCACGTGTACAAATATTTTTGTGGAAGTTGTGGAAATTTCTACGAAGCCTTACACAACGGCGTGCCCCACAGTCGCTCCCACAGCTTTCGCAGGTGAAAGTAAAAATTTGAGAATTTGCTGGCGCTCATCAACTGGTCATAGTATACATGGCTTATAAATGTAAAGCTGTTGTTTACATAAGTTTGCACTCTGTGTAGCGATAAGACGTTCAGCATGTTTCTGGCTTGTGTACAACATTTTTATGCTGAATTTCCTAATGCGTACACATGCAGGTGGCAAAAAAAGATGCATGTGTGAAAGAGATGGGTCCAACAAACAGCACAATTCCAGTGATTTTCGCAGTCGTCTAATAGGTTGCGTACCAAAGCGACGACCAGATATTGCCGCGTAGGTATATGCTTCTGCATTGTTTGAAAATAAAATATTATTGTGTCTATGGTTCATACATCTCTCAATTCTTGTGTACCTTTGCACAGCGCGGTTGCCGGGCACCGTGACGAAGTTATGCAGCTCTCAGTCCAACTACTGGCAATGCTTCTCACGCTGAAAAACACCTCTCCAGCAATGGCTAAGGCCAGTTATACAATAGAACCGCGCTGTGTTAGTAAATGCGACCATAATGTTTTCCGTTTAACTTGACCGTTGACCGTTAAATAATTAATGCTTAGAATACTAAAGTTTTCTCCAAACTTCAGATTCTTGCTCCTCCTATAATGACTGAGTGCTTAGTTCCAGGTCTAAGTTAACGAACGTCCATGAAAAATAATCGTACGTAAGTCAGCGAGAAAGAGTGGACACATAAGGATGAGGCGATGTGCAGAGTACCTTGCCCGAGGCAAAAAAAAATTATTTTAGTGTTCCGCCCTTTATTGCGGCAAACTTGTTGGGGAGCACAACTACTTCGTAGTCGATCAATGAGCGTTTCAATATATTCGCGCAGGCGCTGTCGGAGCTCGACGCATTTGACGCCTTGGTATTGATAACGCTTACCACATTTACCGCTTTAACGGGCAATAGTAAAGATAGCGTATCTTCTAGGTGCAGGCATTGCTAACCTCCGCTTTGCCCTTACATCTCCTTGCATGCAAGGGCCGTTCCTGACCTTCTCGACTACGTCTCCAACAGCCGCTCGAATAGGTTCCCTGCACTGATATCTGAGCGGGCTTCATTTGCGATGCAGCCGTTTAAATTGTAAGACCCTGCATCGGTAGCCTAAGAACTGAACGAGATGAATACGTGAAGCGCCAACTGGCATCAGCTGCCAGAAGAGGCTAGATAAAAGGTGGGCGAGGCGACAATAAAGTTGGATGGCTCCGGCCGGAAAAGACTCATACGCTATAAAAGGCACGTATGCATCCTGATCACTCATAGCCGATAATGGATGCGAACCGTTTCTCCGTCTCAAGTAAGGAATACGCTCCGACCGAGCTCATCCCTGGAGCTCGGCCGACCACCCGATACGTGACGGTTTTTTCTCATTTCCTTCTTTTCGCCGCCACACGTCTTTGCGCGTCACGCGAGGCCCAATACACTGAAAAAAAGCAATTGAGCAATAGGAGGGCCGCTATTATATGGTGAGATTCGTGCTACATTTAAATTCTGTCAGGGAACCAGCACGAGAACCAGTTTTCGGTGCCCTTTAGCAAAACTCAGGTGTTCCCCGACAACTGATATCCACATATATTCTGTGCGAAGCTGAGAAGCGTGGTTGTGCCTAAAAGACGCCTTCTCGCCTCATAAGCAAAGATAACACTTGTTGATAGGCTGTGCCAAGGTCAGAGCGTCAGTTCTTGTCTCTGCTCTTAGCTGTACAGTGCTACTTTATCCCTTGCCGTTATCAGCCTGAAACAAGTGAGGCTCAGGTTGTGACGAAACAGCTTGGCTTGCACACGTAGCAGCGTACGCATCTTCGTGAATAACAATTTTTCAGCCTTATTTTGCATTTTTCCGTGCTCTCAACGTGGCCAAACAGTAGCGCCATCACCGCCGAGTTTCCTATAAAATGGCGCAGCAACTGCAAAGGAGTCAGCAGTTGTACCGTCAGCAGCTGAAGGAACCATGGTGAGAACGACTTAAGCTGCTTTTCTTTCCTGTATTTTTCTATGAATACTAGGAGGTAGACCTTGTCAATGTAGTTTCCGAACCGTCACTACTTGAGCTGCAAAACTAAAAGCTCGTTCGCATGTAAGGAGGAAGAAGCTTTTACTTGCAGAAATATTCCTCTAGTAATAAAGACACTGACAGTGCATTATGTCTACGCATCAAGCGCGGGAGCGATCTTTAACGTTAGTTGTATATAAATAAAAGTGAGGCAAAAAAGAAGTAACTTCTAGATCCGTTCTAGCAATAACAAAGCAGCTTGTATCCTAATGTGATGGTAATGCTGAAAGCTACTTGTACTGCTCCCTTCCATTTTTCGAATTTGTAGCAACTCCATATAAATTTTGAAAGGCTATGTTGGACAGGCTTCTCAGAGCACTGCTAGGGACATAAAAACGCTTTGCTTATGGTTTTAAGGCTGGCCGATATCAGAGAAATGGTTATGACTTTTAAACTTCCGAAAATACAGAGCTATAATTTTACTGGTCCTGCGTGCATGCACGTTAGCCACTGCTCCTTTCATTACAGATCCGTGCTTGCATTGTCCTGGCTCTGGCCACCAGCGCCTTCGCTGGCTACGTTGGTAGCTACGGCGGCTACGGCCTTGGCTACGGTCTCGGCTACGGCTATGGTCTCGGCTACGGCTACGGTCACGGCCTTGGCTATGGCCTGTCCACCTACGGTCTCGGCCACGGTCTTGGCTTCGGCTACTCCGGTCTCGGCCTTGGCTACAGCTACGCTCCAGCTGCCAGCTACGCCGTTGCTGCCCCAGCTGTTCACCGCACCGTCGCCACCTACCACGCTGCCCCAGCCGTGACCGCTGTTCACGCCGCCCCAGCCGTCGCCACCGTTGCCCACGCTGCTCCAGTCGCCACTTACGCCGCTGCTCCAGCTGTGGCCACCGTTGCCCACGCTGCCCCAGTTGCCACCTACGCTGCTGTTCACCACGCCCCAGCTGTGGCCACCGTTGCCCACGCTGCCCCAGTTGCCACCTACGCTGCTGTTCACCACGCCCCAGCTGTGGCCACCGTTGCCCACGCTGTCCCAGCCCTCGCCTCCTACCACGCCGCCCCAGTCTATGGCTACGGTATTGGCACCCTCGGCTACGGTGTTGGCCACTACGGCTACGGCCACGGTCTCCTCGGCTACGGCCTGAACTACGGCTACGGTCTCGGCAGCCCACTCAGCTACGCCACCCTCCTCCGCAAGAAGAAGTGTGAGTACATGTCTCGGCTTCTTTTGTTTTACGAGAACAAAGAGGAGCATAAGCGGGGCTCCTCACAAGGTTGCTGTAATATCGGGTTTGAAGTGATCATTTAGGGTTTTTGTTATGACAGCATTTTTTTCCTGCCTTAGGTGACCCCTATCTGCATTCCTTTTTTCTCTGAGACTGGGATTATCTTGTATGGCCTAAGCCTCTTCTTTGAGAGACATATTTCTTCCAGAAAATTTTTCCACACTATCAAAGCAAATGAGCACATGAATACATTTATGAAGCCTAATTTATGGCTCTTCATAAAGCATGTACGCGCAGCGTGCTCAGCATTAGAAACCATGCTCACTCCTTTTTATTGCCTTCAGTGTTTATCGTGAACAGAAAAAACACGCATAGTATTAATTCCGATCCCCTTTCTTTCTCTTCCAGAAATTTCTGCTGTAGGAGCCACAACAGTCATCATCGAAATCTTGTGAATTCAACACAACTAGGGTATGCTCTTGTTTGTGTGCCTTTTTCATGGGACACAAAAAGTGCAGTAATAAAATTTAGTAATTTCGAATTTACATCTGCCTCTTCTCTGCTCGCTGTGCGCAACGCCAATATCTGTTAGTACACAAGATGTGACATGCTAACTGAAGTAACATCTTAGAAGTGGAATACATTTTGAGACAGTCACGCTAAGCAGTCGTAACGGGAGGCGCCCTCGTACTACAAAGATCCTTCCGTTTAATTAGGCTGTAAGTTACACAAGAGAAATAAACCATGTCTTAAGCAAGCAAAGAAATTGGAAGACTCACTTACGACAGTTGGGGCGGCAGAAGAATCATAGAAAAAAACATTCTATTCGTAGCGGCAGCTGTGAGTATGCCCGTTTTGCCTACGTGACCAAAAAAAAACTTGCGCTTAAAAGAGTAGATTGCTTAAAAGAGAAGGGTTCCTAGGTTTGCGTATCACTCACTGGCGTTGAATGGCCAACAGCCGGCGGCGCATGTATTGCCGGCATGGATGATATCAAGGTACAATTCAAATATTATTTTAGTTCTACTTTCTTCTGCGATCACCAATGGGTCAGACTACAGCAAACAACCGCAATCTTAATGATGTCGAATAGGGCATGAGGGATGGAATATAAAGAAACTACATGAAACATAGCACTGTACCACCTCTACCAAACCCACGGAACGCGTAGCCATTATTGGAAATGATGGAAAACAATTTCGTGCCATCTGATCTCAGGGCTATAGCGATTAGCGCAAGAAAGAGGTTTTCGCAATACTTTGCTTTCTGCTGTACATTTCTTGTTGATATGGGCTCTCCGAAAATCTGTATTTAGTTCTTGAGAAGTGGAATATTTTGTTATCACTAATACTTTGACGACTGAAACAAAAAAAAAATCAACACTTTATTAACGACCAACCTCCAAGAACAATAGAACAATTCCCCTTTGCGAGCAATATGTCAAATTAATCTGAAACCATGGTGGCCCTCCTATGAACATGTGCGGCTGCTATCATCTTTTTACATAGACGAAAGCTAGAAAATATAGAACAGTAAGAAAATTGGAGCGCAAGCTTAGGCTCCGCTTTAAGGATTTGATTTGATTTTGGGGGTTTAACGTCCCAAAAGGGCTCAGAAAATTTCGACCACCTGGGTTCCGTTACGTCGACTGCATCGCACAGTACACAGGCCTGTGCGGTGCCAGTGTACATTAAAGGTATGACGCGATAGCGTAGAGGGTTAATTCTCATATATGCCTGAAGGTGACTCTCTACATTCATAGATAGCTGCGAATCCTCATACCCCTCTTGGCACAGTGGTGCAGCAGTTCAGCGATGCGAAGCTACCCTGCAATGGAAAATGCTCCCAGCGGTGACCCTTGCATAGCCTAGGATGCCCTTCCCGAGCGACCAACCATTAATTTAACTGCCACTGCATGCCACGGTGGCCAGTTTGCTGTATCCGGTGGGCAAGTTGTCATGAAGGCTCAAAGTAACGTGACCTAGGTGGCCAACCTGCATCCTATATTGCCCTCTGTGAAGCACTTGCCAGAGCCATGGCCGTGATTTTTCGCTCACAGCGTCGACAACGCTGAAACAGAATTTTCTAGTGAATGGAGCCTCTAACGCTATCACGTTAAAGGGCCACTCGTGAAAAAGGCCAATCATCTGCACAAAAGCAGTGACTAATGATTTAGGAGTGTTTCTATGGCTACCACAGGTGCTGAAAGCCTTGGCGAAAATAAAACGCTTACCATTTATTACCATTTATTGTTGTCAAAGCAGAAAAAGCGAACATTTGGGAAACATAACCTTGAGAGAACTGCGATTCATGTCCCAGCGGGTTATCTCTATGGAAGGAGACACCAGTTCGTTGCCTTGCTAGGATTCGGTGCCTCGGAGGGTCACAGACCCAGTCCAACGTTCCTATGGCAGTTAGGCTAGGAGGCAGAGGGCCGCTTACTCTGACAAAGATCGAGTGCCCGCTCTCGACTGAGGCCTGAATAGGAGCTCGACGCTATCAGGATCAGTTGCTGCATCCCACGCTGTTCCTAATGCCTACCAAATTGCATGCCTCAATCCCAGCATCCCAATTCCATTTCTCTAGAACCTAGCACTCCTAGACACTTTCCAGGTGATATCAAGGGAGGAGGAGGAGGAAAACTTTTATTTCTATTTACAGTGAGAGGTCGATGGGGCGAGCCGGAAGGGCCCGTCCCTTACAAACACTAGGAGGGAGCCCTAGTCCGGGATCCCTGTAGCTTCCGCAGCGGCTCGGGCTCTAGCTACCAATGCCTGTTGGGCATGGAGTTCGGAGCAGCCGCGCAGGGCAGCTTCCCAGGCCTCTCGAGTGGGGTGGAGGTGGGGTGGGTAGGCAGGATTGGAAGGGCATGCCCACACCATGTGGTAGGTGTCCGAAAACTCCTCCTCACAGTGTGGGCACGCGCCCGAGAAAGAAGAATTGAAGTGCTTAAGTACTGCCGGGCACAGTACAGTATTGGTATAGAGGCGGAGAAGCCAGCGCTCCTCCACCCTGGTGAGGCCTTTACAGGGAGGGGGATAGAGACCATGAAAATTTTGATAAAGAGAGGTGATCTCTTTAAAGGTGATGGCCGGATTGAAATTGAATTCCGGATCAGGCTGCGGATGAGGCGACGCCCGGTAAGTAAGCGCGCGGGCGGCAGCGTCGGCTGCCTCGTTCCCCTCAAGACCCGCATGAGCCGGAGCCCACACGATGGTACGATGGGTCGGAAACCCTGTGTAATCGCATGCGTGGAGAATTTTGAAAGCACGGTCTGGAATGTACCCTTGCTCAATATTGCGGCAGGCGCCCCTGGAGTCCGTAATAATGACTCGGGACTCTGGATCTGCGGCGGCCAGTGCAATGGCGATCTCTTCCGCAAATGTAATGTTTGGGGCACGGAAAGTAAGGCCCTGAACTGTAGTGTTTTGGTGGATGACGGCCGCCGTGTACCAACCCCCATGGTGCGGGCCGGCCGCATCCACATAGAAGACACCTGGCTTGTGGCCATATTGTTGAGAAATAGCCTCCGCCCGCGCGAGACGGCGACCATCATGGGTGTCTGCAGTCATGTTCTTCGGAAGGGGTCGCACCTGGAGTGCAAAGCGCCAGGCTTCAGGGATGCGGACCCGTTCTTCTGTATGTGTTGCGTAGGAAATGTGTAAGCGGGTTAGAAGGCGGCTCCCCGCAGGTGTTTTGCTTAGGCGCAAGTATTGATTGTTAAGATGAGCTTCTCGTAACTCCCCAAAGGTGTTGGTCATCCCCAGACCGAGGAGACGCTTGTTGGACGTCGTTATGGGGAGGTCGAGCGCTCTCTTATAAATCTTGCGGAGAACTACCTCTAAGGCATTCTCATCGCATTTGCGTAGGTGGAGGTAGGGAGCCGAATATAAAATCCGGCTGGTCACGAATGCATTGGCCAGCCGCAGGGCATCTTTGCATCGTAGTCCCCCCCTTTTATTGGACACCCGGCGGAGCATCCGACCCACCTGGTCCCCCACCTTACGTAACTTGTTTAGGGTAGTGTCTATCTTGCGCCTATTATGAATGAAAAGCCCCAGTACCCGGATCTCCGCGTGTTCAGGTATCGGTCCGCTAAGTAGGGAAAGGGCAATTTTGGTTGTGCACTTTGAGTTGGGGCGTATGTGCACAAATTCAGATTTGCTCGGGGAGCATTCAAGACCACAGCGACGAGCGTATTCGTCCACTATAGCTGCCGCTTGTTGCAGGTTGGTCTCGATGTCTCCAACCGATTGGTGTGTTGCCCAGAGGGTGATGTCGTCCGCATACAGAGCGTGCTGCACACCGGCGACCTCCGCCAGCTGGGTAGGGAGCTTCATCATGGCCAGATTAAATAGTAATGGCGAGAGGACAGCTCCCTGTGGGGTCCCTCGTGTACCAAGTTGATATGGGCCATATTCTGTGTCTTGTAGCCGGATATAGGATTGGCGATCTGCAAGGAATTGTTTGATATAATTGAAAGTATTGCGCCCACAATGTGTTTGCGACAAGTGGGATAGGATGATCTCGTGGGTCACATTGTCGAAAGCCCCCCGCAGGTCAAGTGCGACGACTACTTTATCATTGCTTTACTACTTTACGACTACTTTATCAAGGGAGTCTCTCCGGGCCCGCTCCCTCGGCTGGGGGTGGTTTAGTAGTTTTTAAGGAGGAAGCCTTAGTTGCCTCATGAGTCCGCCTGAAGTGTCCACCTCACCTGCCAATCAAATGACGTCATCAAAACTAAATTGATAAAATAAACATAAAACAGAACAGAAAGCAAATACATTAAAAATGAATAGGAATAAAAATAAAACAACAAAAATGAATAAAAATCAATAAGAATGAAAATAAAGTAAATCAAAAATCAACAAACAAATAAATAAATAAATAAACACACACACAATGGGTACTGGAGTCGTGGAAACAAAAACTCGATTTCTAGAAAGTTAAATGCTTTCGCATTCCTGCACGTAAGCAGGCTTAAGTGCCCTCAGAAATGTTTAACTCGATAGCCTTAAAGCGCACGTTCTGCGGAGACATAAGTGGTGTGAGAACGAAATTGTCATTGGACTGTGAGATGTGACGACATAACCACATGACTTTCCGCGTGTAATTCGAAAACCGCACAGCGGTCACAAAGTATACAGTGATGACCCCACTACGCAATTCCTCATTTACCTACAGAGTCATGGCATCATTTCAGCACCATTACGTATTTTCTCTGAAAAAAAGAAAACCAATGGCTCTGAAAAAAAAAAGATTCACTCATGACCTGAAAGATTCACTCGAGACCCCTCGGGTTCCGACCCGGGTCGCTCTAACCGTAGAACAAATCAAATCTTGAGTTGAGGGCGATGAAAGGAGGCACTGCGTGGGCACCTCGCACCGCAGAGTTCGCTGTAGGGCGGGCAACAACATCTACTTAATTATCCCATCCATGCCACACCTTGCGGCGCAGGCACGAAAAGGTGAGTGGAGGTCCAATAGCAGACGCCGCTCGCCAGCCGAATGGAAACACGTTAGCATAACGTTCATAGAGCCGCAAAAACCGAAAAAAAGCGAACGGTAGACCATATCGGCACTGTTCCGCAGTCCGTGTCAACGCACTGACACACCATTTCATAAATCATCTTCGTGCTGAAAACATCGGCGCCGCAGGGTTGGCCGTTTTGAGATTCTCCTTTAATCTGGAAAAAGTAACACCGACATTGCTATTTTTGCCAGTTCTGGTGGTACAATTTCGTGTCTCCTGGTGTCTAATACCTCCTTCTAAGTTAAGTAAAGTGCGAAAATCCTGCGCAGCTGTAGTGTTCATACTCGCCTTTGCTATCGCAACGTCGGCCCGCATAAACTGGAACAGCTGGGATCAGAGCGTGCTTCAAGCTCGTGATTTTAAGTTAAAGCTATCTCTAAATGCGTGTAGCGAAGCAATTCGGTTTTCGGCTTTTTTCGCCGTATCTTTTCTCAACGGGTCAGTGGCACCAGACTCAATATTTCACCGCGCGCGTTACTGCGAGTTGCATGATCATTCCCGTACTCGCGGCGCCGCTCGCCGGACTGTAAATTTATACCCCCGTATTGTACTGCGTTGACTGCGAGAAAGCGACGACAGGCCGACACGGCAACCGTTGCACAAGTGCCTTTGTTCCAAATAAGGTCCGCGAAGGGCGCACGCCTAGGAGCGAAGTCCACACGTACAGCGGCGAGACGCGCGCTGGAAGGTATGCGCTGCTCGCTCGCAAGGAGGTGCCGTTGGCATGGAGGAGCTCCTTCTAGATTTAATGTGCGTCCATATGAATCATCCACATGCAGAGGAGTTTTAACATTCATACCAGCCGAACTTGCTGTTAAAACTTGATAAACCCTGAATATGATAAGCCACACAGGCTCAGCAGCAAGTTAGCCGAGAAGGCTGTCAGGGACTCCTTTCAGTAGATTTGCACTCTGTTGTAACAAGGCATTGGTGTTTCGATGTCTTCATGATAGAGACATTCTGTACATAATGATGTGCCTGCATCCAAAATACTTCTCTTGATATTACTGCGTTCACTACTCTCACTTATTTAGTGTACTCCTTCCTAAGCCTTAGTAGGCAACAGCAGCAAGTGCGGCAATGTTTGAGTTGTGCAGAATAATAAAATGGTATGATGAGGGAAAAAAAGATATAGGAGCCGTCCGACAAAACTCACAAGCATGTGTTATAGCCTGACCTAGAGTGGAGCTTACATCTATGAAAAACTTGACCACACACATAGACAAGGTTATTATTGTAGCTATAGGCTGCTGTGTACCCGCATAGCCTTTGCACTGCCACTGGAGCTGAGCTTCATGCATTATGCCTTCAAGTCGAGCTGACGCACACATCACTATTATTTTCGAATTTTCAATATTTACACCAGTGTTCTGCTGCCGCAACCATAGCATCATTATAATGAGCTTGCACCGAGAAGGAATTTCGTTGTTTTTTCATGAGGAAACGCACTCACATAGACAATATGCATGGAATATTTTTATTATAAACCACAAAACAATGGAACACACGTTTCCACTTCAAACAGTCGTGCCAAACACATCATCACCCCCTCCTGGTTTTCTGCAGGGAGGGAACAATGCCATTCAGTATCAATGATGTCATTCCCACCAAACATCAGAGTAGTCAAAGAAATGACACTAGTGTTTACGGTAAGTGGAAAGCGGCTTTTATTGTCGAAAAATGAGGCTGCCGTATTATAGCACTCAACTGTATCAGCCATTCCAACCACTACTTCCCAGCAATCACACAGATTCACTTGCAAAACAATATCACCCTTATTAAAGCACATTGTAGAAAATGCATACCAGTCTCCACCAGCAGTATTCACGCTGGTGAATGTCAATGCACTGTGAAACATCAAGTGAATGAATTACAGAGCAGCAACACAAAAACATTATTCATGTGAATCCTTGCAGATCTTGAGCTACAGAGAACACACAGCAACTGATTTGAAAGGTATAACCTAAACATGCAACTGAGATATAAAATGTTGGGCGGCAATAAAGTGATATGCGCTTTCATAAAGCCGCCTGAAGCCTTCTTGAGAGCATAAATAATTTTTAAGTTATGAAATCAAAACAAACCCCACCAGATACAACGTTTGGTGGACATGAGGTTCCAGAAAATGTTTAACTGATAAACAGGCATTCATTCTGGTGGTATTTCACTGCATACTGTGCAAATTGAACTATTACGTGAAGTGTAACCCTAATTTACAATTTTTGTAGGTCAGGGCAAATTTATGTGGCATTTACTATTGTGGATGCAAACTATACTAAGCTGCAGGATGGTGAGTGATGATTTAATACTTTGTCAACTAGGTGTGTGAAAGCCAGTGCCAACTAGGAATGCCTAACACCTTACTTTCTGTAGGAACTGTGGCATGACTTGTGCCATCTACACTTCATCAATTGTCGTTCATTGCCTGAAAAGCAGTTGCCTCATAATGCACACTAATACAGCAAACGTGATCATAACTGCAAAAGGCGAAGTGGCCTGTTTTAAGGCGAGCTGCGTCACCTGCCTGCCGTTCAAGTCAAGCTTCATAATTTTTAAAGATATTTTGTGGCTTCATTGGGCACATGGCCTCTAAGCCATCTCTCTTCCCCTACCGCGCTTACATGAGAAATGGACAATGCCATCAGTAGAGCACCTTATTAAAGGAAAGTGATGTGAAGCGATACCTGTCTCACACGTCTCAAGTCCGTGGCTCTATTTCTTGCCATTTGTGCATGAAACAGATACGCTGTCATCTTTCGTGGTTCAAGTAGCAATGGCTAGGGTGCAGATAGGTGTGCTTCTCTGGATATGAGTAAGGAATTAATACAGTCATGCCTCGTTAATGTGGACACTTTGGTTCACTGAGCACAAGTGTGTAAAAGCGAATCGTCCGTAATAACAAATCATGAATAAAAACGAAAACAAATATTTTGAAAAATCGTTTTATGATTACAGACTCCTAAGCACAGTGGAGGGCAGTGAAGTGGAAATTGGGCAATCTTAGCAGCTCAGGTGCATTATTCTGATCGCCATTCTTTTGAAAATCAAACGGTTTAGGTTGAAGCACGTTTTAAGCGCCTAGTGGTCCATGAGATGGATGATAGTGCGTGTTGATGTGATGAAGTATCTCCTACCGCTACTGTTCACAACCCAAAAACTGTACTCACTCGGATGACAACTGCTGAACGTGGTTTTCAACGGAGCATACAGATAATTCTTTTTCGCAAACAGTGATAAAATGTGGCAGACGGTTAGGTGCATCGACCTGGCACCTTACCACTGCAAAGCATGAAACCATGTACACACAGAAAGGCAACTACTAAAGCATTTGCACATTCGCCTGCCTTACGCTGGTGTTCTGCACTAAAATTATAAGGGTCAGAAAATCTGGTAGAGACACTCGGGATTTTGTTCTCATCTCTATCCGTATTAACGGGACAGAAATAGATGGGTCCCAATAGGCTCTGTGCATTTTCACCCTCTCCATTGTCCGGGCAGCGAGTTTTCATATTAATGAGGCGTAAATATACTGAAAGGTTTGGCCCCCAGAAAAACTGTCCATAATTCGAGTCGTCCATATTAACAGGGGTTGTATTAATGGGGAACAACTGTAAATGTGTCATGTGAATTTTGTATGAGGAGTATTTGCAGACTACAGACGTATACGCAGTACTTGCAGTGAAGGGGCCATTTCGATATCTGCGCCGCTGTAGAGGATGTTGCGTGTCACATACTTTGCCTTTTACCATTGTTTGTGCACTATATGTTTCACATACATGCTGCAGGACGTCTTCCAGCCGTCTGCATGAGGTCTTTAGCTTGGTGCGTAGGCACCTCCAACGAAGCAGTTGAGCATGGCTGACAGGCCTTTTCAGCTGCACTGTTGAAAAAAAAAACCATCAGAACAGTAAAAATTGTTACCTGTAAACGATGGAGCACTCGAGTTTGCAGAAATTGGATAAAAATAAATTTATGTGTGACGACAGCCTCGTAACAGTATCAGGGCATGTAACCTGTGTGTTTTTATGGCCAATAAAAATTCAAAGTGCATACAAATCCGACAGTTGCACAAAAAGATTGGCAAACGAAATCGGTGAAAAAAATTAATTTCTTCATGACAATGTGTGAAGTTTCAGAAAAGCAAAAACAACAGCCTATGCCTGTGCTAGCCCATAATGAAGACAATCGGCTTCTGCTTCTCTAAGCTTCTATCGGCATGTATTCGAACGTGTGTTGTTCGAGTAGCATGTGAACACCCGTTTACTGGCGGACTTCTGTGCAAAATGCCAGCGTAAACGACAGCACCCGAGACCCTCGCTCAGGAACGAGTTTATGGTGTCCGATATCTCTGATGGATACACAAACGAAAAATAAAAGCTATGCAGCACGCGGACTTTTAACGAGTATCACCTATAACGTATCAAGCATCGCCCCCACGTACACGACGTGGGCTTTGACCTCCGCCACCCTCGCTTTCTCAACTTTGTCTGAAGGGTTACCATTTCGTATTTAGAGTTAGCACAGGCAAACTCACGCCACCAAGAGAGGCAACCGACATGATCGATCACGTAAAAATTTTGTCGGACTATTTCGTCGAAAATGCACTGTGAACGCTCTATCCATGCACA
This sequence comes from Amblyomma americanum, assembly GCA_030143305.2. NCBI lineage: Eukaryota > Metazoa > Arthropoda > Arachnida > Ixodida > Ixodidae > Amblyomma > Amblyomma americanum. The sequence goes on along the minus strand of JARKHS020035761.1, from coordinate 9,869 downwards.
AAACCAAATCTCTTCGAAAGCATATTTATCTTTGTGCGATCGCGTTGCACACACACATCCCGACTTATTTTACTGCCTCTTCTTGACACAGATAGCTGCATATTCTCAACTGAGAACACAACATGCCTTCGACTCGACGTGTCCATTGCTGACTGCTACCAAGAAGTTAGCGGCAACAAACGCGGCAGAAAAAAAGCGCAAAGACCGGAGTCACCTACATCGAGCACGGCGTTGCCGCCCCGCTGAATAATGGCAAAGACAACAAGGTCTTTACATGTAGTAATGGATAGACACGGTTCCAACACGTTTGCGTTTGTTACAGACATCGGCGACACAGGAACACTTCGCCTTCTCCACGGCAGATTCCGCAAAGACCGAAAGACGTTAGTCTGCTAGCGCGATTTTGCGAGTATCGACAGCCACGCCGTCACCCTAAATTCGGTGTGATAGTCTCTGGTACCCTCAGAAAATGTCAAATTAAGTGCTTAGCATCAAAGACGCGATTAGCCCCCTACAAAACAGCGAGAATTTCGGCACAAGCAAGCAGCGCCCATGCATTCATAAGCGACGAGCTATGCTTGGACCTCCACTCATGCAATTTTGCCAGACTTCTCAGCGCCCCTGAAGTTGAGTTGACTCGCAAATAGACCAAAGCCTTTACGTGTCATAGTGGCGCCGCCAAGCCGCTACCAATTGAACTACGAGCGCGACGGAGTTCTTCAAAGCGCCGAGAGATATCGCGCGAGATACGCGGAGTCTAAGGTCCCTCTACCGGAGTCTAAATACGGCTAGTCTAGGGCGCCAACACGGTCTCCACCCGATCCAAAAAAGATAGCCTCCAAAACACCACCACTTTCATTCTCCAAGTCTGACGAAATGGTTAGAGAAATATATTTAAAAAAAAGCTAGAGAATGTTTACTACATTGGAATGAGTGCGAAAGCACGGATTTCTGCTACGTAAATGCCAGTCGATGAGTGAACAGTGCTGCGGGAGGGAGCGCTAGCGCTAGGTCAGCCGCGAACAAGCAGCGGAACAGACAACAACGATTTTGCTCGAGGTTGGTCCTAGTAATAGAATTCTGAGCATGGTGGCACCCGCCGGCACTCCGTTTCAACGGGGACCCGTAACATCCACTCATCCATTCGTTCATCCGCTGTCGCACTCAGTTCACATTGTGCGTTTACGCGTCGTCAAAATTTTTTCCTGCTAAATGCTTTTCCTCCCTGGATGCACCGATTTCTACTGTCCGCTCCATGGCATCGTCGTTTTGTATTATAACAAGCTGTAAACCCGTTACACGAAAGGGCTGTTAGCAGCAGCGTATTTTTTATTGTGTACTTTTAAGAGCCTGAACATAAATTCCTTTCCCTTAGGCTTGTGTTCTCATTTTTGAAATAAAAAGGAGAAATACAGAGTCGCGTACAGGAAAAAAAAACTTCGTTAGGATGGCTGCTAATTAAGCGCTACGGATATCTTGTATTAATCCTTTCTTCTGACTTGCCCTAAAATTTAACGACTGACATCGTTTTCATTTAGGCCTAAAAACCACTGCGGAGCCTTTGACGCAATACTTGTGCTGCAGCCCTTGCAATACAGACTAGTTTATGGAAGTCTAGTAAGAACAATTCTGGAGTCCGGAAAATCTTTCTAGAACCCAAACACAACTTCTATTCGTCGGAATCAGGCAAGAATTAAGCCCCTTGGAGTGAGGTTAAAATTTAATAGATACCGGCATACTGACAACTCGACAGCATAAATGCGGTTATCTGCAAAGGCTTTTCTTCAGGATACAGTGTGACCAGGCTGAAGTTTGTTTTCTACTTTTCTAACCGCTAGGAAAAAATGCCAGAATCAATATTTTGAAAATAAATTAGGTTACAATTCAGGGCACAGTATAAGCCTGTGAATCTCAGTGCCTAGTGCCCGCAATTATTGTTTGAAGTTCACTTTTTTCCGACACATATAAGTAATACAACGTGCAACGAAATTTCGCTGTAAGATAAAAAAAGACTCACAAAATTTAGACCAACAGCACAGTGGTTATTCTTCCGATTTAGTTTTTTCCCGATGATGTATTCAGTTTAAGTGGCGAACTCCTGTTGTGAAAAATTCGATTTGCGTTTCAGTTTAGTGCCACGCTCCGATTATCCATTCCAGTAATAGCCCTTAATTAGGGCTCATAGTAGAATAAATAAAATAAAATAAGAAGAGTGATGGCCTTACGCGACAGCCTCCGCCATTATCATTCTGAACTTTTCAGCACTGAGGGCCGAGAAAATAATGGCATTAAGAAGCTCGGCACAGTTTGTTCCGGTATGAAGCTTCAACGATAATAACAATTGTAATATTGACAACAACACGCATTTTTAGATCCAGCGAGCCTAACTCTACGACTGAATGCTGTAAAAAACCACTCAACCACTCAAGTGTTATGTTACCAGCAAAGTATTGCCTAACAGCTGCGGGCCAGCGACAGGGGCTATTCTTCGCTGTTCGATCGTGTAAATGAATTTCTGAGTGTCGCCTTAAAATGTTCTGTACCTCTTGCCGTTAATAAATATACTAGTGCAATATTACAGCTTTCTTCCTACGCTGCACTGGCTGCGGCGTTCTGCTGCTGAGTGAATCGTATGGAGGGATGATCCCTTTTTGTCGTGGCTGCATTGAGGCGGTGGAAAACTGTAGGAACGCCCTTATTGCATTTCAAACGTCCAAAGCTTGGCCCTCGAGCATCTCGTATTTTCCTGAGCATTTTTATGGTCTTTCGGTGCATGAAAATATTACGTTTCGAAAATATTTCTACAGAAAAAAATATATTCTGATCGTTTCTGTGAAAACACTCTTGAGGCATTTCTTCATGCGTCCATGAAGTGCAGTCAAGTGGCTTCGACTAGTTAATCTGTTAATGAGCGTATGGAACTGTCGTCCGGGCAGCGACTGCTCAAATTCAAAAATGGCCTCCTCGTTTAAGCTATATCTATTCAGATGAAACTCTCTGAGTCCAGCAACGTTCAACTGGACTGTCAAACAAATTATTCCTTCTGCGTTTACTAACCTGCACCAGCATGTACTCCGAACAGCCAAACTTTAGAAAAAAGGGTTTTTATCCTTGAGTTCATTTTTTGGGAGATAGAAAATGTCTAAACTACAAGCGGCCAAATTTATTTTCACAGACTTGCATGATGTGTTGCCAACGACATCCACAGTTTCAAGAGCCGGGAAAGATACGGCATGTCTTGAAAAACTCCCGAAACAGTAAATATTTCGAGGTACCAGATTGAAGAAAAACTCCCCAAAAAAGGTATTTGCCTGCATCTGATTCGACAATATTTCCTTTGTTGCCTAAATACATAAAAAAATGAACCAAATCAGGGCACATTCCATCTGATTTTTCATGAGCTGATTTTTAATTTTTCATAAACAATGAAGCCCATTTTCTAAGACTAAGAATTTAAAATTTTGGCAGACTATTATCCTCAGTGTCCCAAGAAACCCTTAATGTTTTCAGACAAATTCACCATGGTTGAATTCATACCTAGCGTATTTAGGCTTCAATACACTAAAAGTGCTCTCACATTGCTTTCTTTTTGCAATCAGAGAGGAATTAGTGGCTAGCATCCACTTCAAATTAGAATGCAGTCCTTCAGCGCACATGCCTGGGCTTATATCCTCAAGACATCCCGTTTTCAAGGATACACTTTTCTCAAGGCAAATGAAAACACGATTAGAACTTACTTTGCCGAAGTGCATCTTTCAGAAATGTGCAGTAAAGCGGATCAAAATTTATAGTCTTGTGGTCCAAACTCACCTGCGTCAGTGGGAAAAGAAAAGCACCTCATTGGTGTCAACACCAAGCATTCTCATTTCTGTTGAGTAACAGTAAAAACTGAAAAAGAACCCCTAAATGATATAGATGCACTCGAAACGCGCAACGAGGAAGCTGGACGCTTTTCCTTTCTTCATGCATAGCGTCGACATTGCACCAGACGTCATCGCCGCAATAGTGCATAGTGAACCTCCCCTCCCTTCTACAAGCCAAAAAGAGACTACGAAAAAAGTAGGACGAAATCCTGGCGCTCAGTGCTGAAATTCATTCCTCTTTATCGACCACGGCGCATTTTTACCCAAGGTTACTGCAGTTCCAGAGAAATTTGATGCTCACTTCGAGTTTCCGTGGTTCAAAACGATGGATGGATGGATGGATGGATGGATGGATGGATGGATGGATGGATGGATGGATGGATGGATGGATGGATGGATGGATGGATGGATGGATGGATGGATGGATGGATGGATGGATGGATGGATGGATGGATGGATGGATGGATGGATGGATGGATGGATGGATGGATGGATGGATGGATGGATGGATGGATGGATGGATGGATGGATGGATGGATGGATGGATGGATGGATGGATGGATGGATGGATACGGCTGAACCCTTTACATCGGGCGGTGGCTCAAGCCACCTAGCCATGTCTTGTGAAATTTTACTCCTGTCTTGCTTTTAGCCACCAATCAGATAACCTTCGCTTGGTTACTTCTAACCTCTTAAAATCCACTTTCCCTTCACTATCCCTAAACCCCAATGCCTTGGGTAAGTCAGCCCCGCTGCCCCCCACTGTAGGGTGAAGCCCTTTACAGAAAAGTATCAAGTGTTCAGCTGTTTCCTCCTCCTCTCCGCACGCAATGCACAAAGTGTCTATCTCCTGGTACCTGACTCTATACGTCTTAGTCCGCAAAACTCCAGTCCTGGCCTCAAACAACAAAGAACTTCCCCTACAATTATCATAGATATTTTCTTTGACAATTTCCTGTTTAAAGGTCCGGTATGTTTCCAGTGCCGATTTCGTCAGCATCCCTGTTTTCCACAAAGCTCTCTCTGTTCCTTTAACCTTTTTCTTAACCGATAATTGCTGATTTGCCCCCTTACTGCTGTCCAGATATTTGCTTGTCAATTTTCTAGTTCGCTTTCTCCATTTCGTGTCAACATTCTTTATATACAGGTATCTGAAAACTTTTCTAGCCCACCGCTTTTCCTCCATCCTTCTCAATCGTTCCTCAAATGCTATCTTACTGCTAGCCTCTCTGCTCTCGAAACAAGCCCATCCCATATCACCCTGTACCCCCTGATTTGGTGTATTGCCATGTGCTCCCAAAGCTAACCTCCCTACTCCCCGTTGCCTAATTTCCAGCCTTGCTTGAACATCTGGCCTCATACACAGGACCGCATTCCCGAAGGTCAGGCTAGGGACCATCACCCCTTTCCAGATCCCTCTTACCACCTCATACCTATTTCAATTCCACAGTGCCCTATTTTTCATGACAGCTGCATTCCTACTAGCTTTATTCATTACATATTTTTCATGCTCTGTCAGATACTCAACACTGTTATTTATCCACACCCCAAGATACTTGTACTCATTCACTACTTTTAGCACGAACTCCTGTATTCTATGCTCGCCGCCCTCTTCATTAAATATCATGACTGCAGATTTTTCCTTACTATACTTGAAGCCTAATCTATCTCCCTCTGTACTGCATATGTCTAACAACTTCTGCAGGTCTTCCTTGTTGTCAGCCATTATCACTATATCGTCCGCATATATTAGTCCCGGTAATGTCTGTTTAATCAATTCCCCTTGCTTGAAAAAAGATAGGCTGAAGCCTAGTCCGCTCCCCTCTAGCTTGGCCTCCAAACCTTGCAGGTACAACATGAACAACAAAGGGGACAGAGGACATCCTTGTCTAAGCCCCCGCTGTATCTCTACAGGCCCTGATACATTTTTTTCCCATTTTATGAGCACTCTGTTACCTGTATATATATCTTTTAAAAGATTAATTACTCCATTTTCCACATCCAATGTGCCCAATATGTCCCACAAATGCTCCTGAGTAACGTTGTCATAGGCTCCCCTAATATCCAGAAATGCTAGCAATAAGGGCCTATGTTCCTTTTCCGCAATTTCTATACACTGTGTCAATGAAAATAGATTGTCCTCCAACCTCCTTTGTTTCCGGAACCCATTCTGTAGTTCCCCTAACTCCCCCTCGTTCTCCACCCAAGCCTGCAGTCTATCCTTTATAATTTGCATCACCACCCTGTAAACCACAGATGTCACTGTTATGGGGCGATAGTTACTTACGTCTGCTTTGTCCCCCTTTCCCTTATATATCATGTTCATTCTACTTAATCGCCATTCATCGGGGACTTTCTCATCCACTATCATTTTGTTCACTACCTGTATTATGTTTGCTTGGATTTTGGTCCTAACTTCTTTATCAACATAATCGGGATACCATCTGGTCCTGTTGATGTGCCACTAGAAACCTTCTTCTCTGCCCTTTCCCACTCTCCTTGCTCAAGTGAAGCTATTGCTGTAACCGGTCTATCCTCCTTCGATAAATTATGTACCACGTGCTTTGCTGAAAATTTTTCCGTCATCCATGTTCCTATGTGTTTTATTGCTTCATCCCCTTCTAGTCGAATACCCTCATCTGTAACAATAAACCTTTGTTCTAGCCTAGTTTTATTACTCATTGCATTTAGATGTTTCCAGAATTTTTGGGCTGCTTTTCTATCCTTTTTATTTACTTTTGACATCCATTGGGCACCCTTTCTTCTAATTTTCTCCTTAATCAAATAGGATGCGTCCCTTCTACACTTTATGAAGGTATCCCATGAAGGTATCCCAGCGCCACCTTCGGCAGCTGGAGCAAACTTTACCAGTATCTCCATACTCGTACAGATGGCGCACTTTGCGGCGCTCAACACTGAAACACATAACTTGACAAAGAGAGGCTGTAGAAAATTAAGAAAAAGCGTTTGGCGACAACCAGTTTCCTCAGGTACAACACCGGCTTTAAGCTCGGTACCAGGTGGAGAGAAGTCGTGCGCTCGATGTGAGAGCAGGAGAGTAATTAATTTTCCTTTTCTGTTTCTTTTCTCAGCTCTCTCTCTTTCCGTTAGCTATCGGACTTTTCCCAGTCATTTTAATTAATTCTCCTTTTCTGTTTCTTTTCCCACCTCTCTCTCTTTCTGTTAGCTTTTGGACTTTTCCCAGTCATTGACAAAAGTCTAGGAAATGCGTCACGTGTCAACTTTTGACCTCATGCAGACGGCTGAAAGACGTCCTGGAGCATGTATGTGAAACATATAGCGCACAAACAATGGTAAAATACAAAGTATGTGACACGCAACATCCTCTACAGCGGCGCAGATATCGAAATGGCCCCTTCACTGCAAGTAATGCGTATACGTCTGTAGTATGCAAATACTCCTCATACAAAATTCACATGACACATTTACAGTTGTTCCCCATTAATACAACCCCTGTTAATATGGACGACTCGAATTATGGACAGTTTTTCTGGGGGCCAAACCTTTCAGTATATTTACGCCTCATTAATATGAAAACTCGCTGCCCGGACAATGGAGAGCGTGAAAATGCACAGAGCCTATTGGGACCCATCTATTTCTGTCCCGTTAATACGGATAGAGATGAGAACAAAATCCCGAGTGTCTCTACCAGATTTTCTGACCCTTATAATTTTAGTGCAGAACACCAGCGTAAGGCAGGCGAATGTGCAAATGCTTTAGTAGTTGCCTTTCTCTGTGTACATGGTTTCATGCTTTGCAGTGGTAAGGTGCCAGGTCGATGCACCTAACCGTGTGCCACATTTTATCCCTGTTTGCGAAAGAGAATTATCTATATGCTCCGTTGAAAACCACGTTCAGCAGTTGTCATCCGAGTGAGTACAGTTTTTGGGTTGTGAACAGTAGCGGTAGGAGATACTTCATCACATCAACACGCACTATCATCCATCTCATGGACCGCTAGGCGCTTAAAACGTGCTTCAACCTAAAACGCTTGATTTTCAAAAGAATAGCGATCAGAATATTGCACCTGAGCTGGTAAGATTGCCCAATTGGCACATCACTGCACTCCACTGTGCTTAGGAGTCTGTAATCATAAAACGATTTTTCAAAATATTTGTTTTTGTTTTTATTCATGATTTGTTCTTACGGACGATTTGCTTTGTACACACTTGTGCTCAGGAACCAAAGTGTCCACATTAACGAGGCATGACTGTATTAATTCCTTACTGATATCCAGAGAAGCCCACCTATCTGCACCCTAGCCATTGCTACTTGAACCACGAAAGATGACAGCGTATCTGTTTCATGCACAAATGGCAAGAAATAGAGCCGCGGACTTGAGACTTGTGAGACAGGTATCGCTTCACATCACTTTCCGTTAATAAGGTGCTCTACTGATGGCATTGTCCATTTCTCATGTAAGCGCGGTAGGGGAAGAGAGATTGCATAGAGGCCATGTGCCCAATGAAGCCACAAAATATCTTTAAAAATTATGAAGCATGACTTGAACGGCAGGCAGGTGACGCAGCTCGCCTTAAAACAGGCCACTTCGCCTTTTGCAGTTATGATCACGTTTGCTGTAGTAGTGTTCATTATGAGGCTACTGCTTTTCAGGCAATGAAAGACAATTGATGAAGTGTACATGGCACAAGTCATGCCACAGTTCCTACAGAAAGTAAGGTGTTCGGCATTCCTAGTTGGCAGTGGCTTTCACACACGTAGTTGATAAAGTATTAAATCATCACTCAACCTCCTGCAGCTTAGTATAGTTTGCATCCACAATAGTAAATGCCACATAAATTTGCCCTGACTTACAAAAATTGTAAATTAGGGTTACACTTCACGTAATAGTTCAATTTGCACAGTATGCAGTGAAATACCACCAGAATGAATGCCTGTTTATCAGTTAAACATTTTTTGGAACCTCATGTCCACCAAACGTTGTATCTGGTGGGGTTTGTTTTGATCTCATAACTTAAAAATGATTTTGCTTTCAAGAAGGCTTCAGTCGGCTTTATGAAAGCGCATATCACTTTATTGCCACCAACATTTTATATCTCAGTTGCAATGTTTAGGTTATACCTTTCAAACCAGTTGCTGTGTACTCTGTAGCTCAAGATCTGCAAGGATTCACATGAATAATGTTTTTGTGTTGCTGCTCTGTAATTCATTCACTTGATGCTTCACAGTGCATTGACATTCACCAGCGTGAATAGCTGCTGGTGGAGACTGGTATGCATTTTCTACAATGTGCTTTAATAAGGGTGATATTGTTTTGCAAGTGAATCTGTGTGATTGCTGGGAAGTAGTGGTTGGAATGGCTGATGCAGTTGAGTGCTATAATACGGCAGCCTCATTTTTCGACAATAAAAGCCGCTTTGCACTTACCGTAAACACTGTGTCATTTCTTTGACTACTCTGATGTTTGGTGGCAATGGCATCAGTGATACTGAATGGCATTGTTCCCTTCCTGCAGAAAACCAGGAGGGAGTGATGATGTGTTTGGCACGACTGTTTGAAGTGAAAACGTGTGTTCCATTGTTTTGTGGTTTATAATAAAAATATTCCATGCATAGTGTCTATGTGAGGGCGTTTCCTCATGAAAAAGCAACGAAATTCCTTCTCGGTGCAAGCTCATTATAATGATGCTATGGTTGCGGCAGCAGAACACTGGTGTAAAAATTGAAAATTCGAAAATAATATTGATGTGTGCGTCAGCTCGACGTGAAGGCATAATGCATGAAGCTCAGCTCCAGTGGCAGTGCAAAGGCTATGCGGGTACACAGCAGCCATATAGCTACAATAATAACCTTGTCTATGTGTGTGGTCAAGTTTTGCATTGATGTAAGCTCCACTCTAGGTCAGGCCATAACACATGCTTGTGAGTTTTGTCGGACGGTTCCTATATCTTTTTTCTTCCCTCATCATACCATTTTATTATTCTGCAGAACTCAAACATTGCCGCATTTGCTGCTGTTGCCTACT
>JARKHS020035759.1:0-37780 GCA_030143305.2 Amblyomma americanum | reverse complement strand
GATGAGGAAACAGACGAAAGATACGGGATAGTTTACACTCGCCGTATAATGCAGGTAAACTTGCTTGTTGGGAAGACCATTCTGATCTGTGCGCGGCTATCATGTACAAAGAACGCGGACAGCAAGGTGCCCTAAAAATTCTGATATCACATTGAGTGTGCTGGTGACGCGGAAGCTCATCTGAAGCAGGTCGATGAAATCAAATTGTGCGTGGGAGCAGCTTGTGCGGAGAAAGGCGAAATCACAATTAAGAACTACTCTGTGTGAACGTCACGACAAGCAAGAAAATCATAAAAAAGAAAACGTCTTCAAAAACTAAAGACGCGACGTCTTGGAAAACCCTGCTGCGGGCTGCGGCAGCTAACAAGAAAAAGAAGGTAGATATTGCGTTTGAAATATAAACTCGAAAACAGCTCTGAACAGCATCTGGAAATACATCTGAAGAGCCTTCCTTAAATTCCGGTATATCATACCACATGTACTATAACATGTTCAACCATTGTATAATACATGCCCTACATATTTGAGCTTTGCGAGGCTTATATGTAAATAATGATGTGATAAATTATTGGATTTTGCTGCGTAATCAAATATTTACTAGAGCGGAAGCAGCGTTGTTATTTGTGTTGCTGTCGATTCTTGAAAAAAATTTTGTCCACTTGATGAAGTTTAAGAAGTAGCACGCTGCATTCCTGGTTCTCTCTCTGCTGTTGGGAAAGAGTTTCGTCATCTATGACTCCTAAAAAAGCAGTGTCTTCATCGGTCATGGTGGAGGGTTCGACCGGTGCTCTCGAAAGGCAGTCAGCATCCGCATATGCTTCTTTCTGGATTTGTAAATAACCGTCATGTCGAACTCTTGTAACCGAAGGCTCCAACGCGCTAGAGTGATGGTCGCTAACGACTTGAAAGGGGCGAGCCTACAATTAAGGGCAGAATTTAATAACCGCCCATACCACTGCAAGGCATTCTTTTTCTGTGGCCGAGTAGGTTCGCATCTGCTTTAAACTGAGTCCTGCTGGCAAAAGCAATCACTTTTTCCACACCATCCTGGCGCAGCACCAATACAGCACCAAAACCCACATTGCTCGCATGGTATGAAGCAGGGTAGGGGCGTCGTCATCAAAGTGCGCCAAGACAGGTGGCGTTTGTAGACGTCTCCGGAGCTCATTAAAAGCTTGGTACTCTTCTTCACCCCAGCGAAAGACAGCGTTGTCACGTGTCAGTGAAGTTAATGGCCGGGCAATTCGTGAGAAGCCAGCAATAACGCGACGGTAATAGGCGCAAAGCCCAAGGAAGCGCCGCAACGTCTTTTTGTCCGCAGGTGTTGGGAACTTGGCGACTGCGGAGAGCTTTTCGGGATCAAGCCGGACACCTTCTTGGCTAACGACGTGTCCTAAGTATTGCCGCTCCTCGTAACCGAAGTGGCACTTCTCGGGTTTTAGTGTGAGGCCCGCAGATCGTATGGCCTGGTGAGAGCTAGCAAACGGCGTAGATGCTCCTCGAAGGTGGCCGAAAACACGATCACGTCGTCAAGATACACCAGGCATGTTTGCCACTTGAGTCCCGAGAGCACAGTGTCCATCAGTCTCTGAAATGTTGTTGGTGCCGAGCATAAACCGAATGGAAGAACCTTAAACTCGTACAATCTGTCGGGAGTGACGAATACTGTCTTCTCCCGATCCCTCTCATCTACTTCGATTTGCCAATATCCACTTTTCTAATCCATTGATGAGAAGTAACGTGCATTTCGTAGTCCAACAAGGGAATCATCGATGCGAGGGAGAGGGTACACGTCTTTTTTGGTCACTTGGTTGAGCTTGCGGTAGTCAGTGCTAAATCGTAAGCTGCCGTCCTTTCTTTTAACAAGTACCACGGGGGAAGCCCAGGGACTCTGTGACGGCTGGATAACGTCGTCTCTAAGCATTTTGGCTACCTGGCGCTGAATGGCTCCGCGTTTTTTTCGTAGTCACACGGTAAGGATTTTGTCGAATCGGGCGAATCGCATCATCCGTGATAATTCGATGTTTGGCCAAAGGCGTTTGGCCGATCCGCGGTTCTGAAGTAAAACAGCCTTGAAAGTGATCTGTGAGATCCAAAACGCGTTCCCGTTCTGAAGACGACAAATTTGGGTTCACATCGACGATGGTTGCGGGCGCCTTGCTCACTGATCCTTCCTGTTGCAGCACAAAACATTCCTGCGCACATGGGAGGCTGTCGAAAAAGGCCACGTTGTGCCTTTCGGAATTTGCTGACGCTCGTCGCTGAAGTTTGTCAGCAGCACTTCGGTGTGCCCATTGGCCAAATTGACTAGCCCTCAAGCTATAGAAACACCTCGGCTGAGTATCAGGGTGACTGCCCGTTCGGCGACGCCATCGCCGGTATGCACCACGTCGCACTTCACTTCAACAAGAGAGCATGATCGCGGATATCACCGTCTCATTGGCGACGCGTAAGGGCATATTTACGCATAACCAAGGTCTCCGTGATTTTGGTGAAGGCAACGACGTTGTCCCGAAAGCTGATCACAGCCCCATGAAGGCGCAGAAAGTCCATGCCCAAGATGAGGTCTTTGCAACAGTCAGCGAGAATAACGAAGCTTCCAACGAACACTGAGTTTCCTATTCCTATCCGGCCAGTGCACTTCCCAGTCGGTGCCAGTAGCTGACCCCCAGCACTTATTACTGGCCCAGTCCATTCGGTTTTTACTTTGCGCAGCGTGTAAGGTAGTTTTTGGCTAATAATTGAAAAATCCGCCCCGGTATCCACCAGAGCGTGTACCTCCAGCCCATCAATGCAATCGGTGAGGTCAGCGCTAACAACGTCGTCTGGGTTGCTCGTCACTTTCGGCATTTGCGGCGGAAGTGCGGCAAGGTCGGCGCTGTCAGTTTCGTAGTCGGGGCTGCTGATATGGTGCGGCATTTTCGGCGGTAACGTAGGCGGTATTTTCGGTGGTAGTGCGGCAGTGTCAATGTGAACAGCGGCGTCGGAATCACGGGTTGCGGTCGGCAGTTGCGGCGGTAATGAGGGCTTTGAAACTTTTTGACTAGTCACAACTAGTCACAGCCTCTCCTCGCGAGGCTGGTGCTTTTAGTTTACCCGGCGAGGGCTCGGGGTCCGCCGTCCGCTAACGTCAGCATCACTACGACGCGTCGGCGAAGAATAACACTGTGGAGATGGGGAGCGGCGGCGGAAGCCCGGTGAGACGGCTTCCCTGCTGAGCGGCAGGTCCTCGATTTGGGCAGGGCCAGCGTCGAAATGGCGGCGAGCAGAAGCAGGCGGAAAGGCGTGCCCCTCTTGGCGGTAGCGGCAGTACTGATACACATGGCCAGGTTATCCGCAGAAGAAGCAGAATGGTCGGCTGTCATAAGAGCGCCACGTGTCAGTTCGGTGCGGTTGAGAGCGGCCGGGAGGTGCCCACTGAGGCCCCTGGGAGAATCGCGTCTTCTGACGGCTCGGTGAACTCGGTGGGGCGTGGTCTGGCGGCGGGCGACGAAGGACTGCCGCATAGCTCGCGGGTTGCGGCTCGTAGTAAGGTGCAGTAATGACGGCCGTGTTGCTGTCGGGTTGCGGCACGTGGTTGTGGCACGGAAATGGCTGCCGCGTTGTTAACTGGGTAAGACTCGTGGTATGGTGCAGACGGTGACAGGGCGTACCGGAGCTCTTTCCTAACAACTGCTGCGACGGCCTCTCTGGTGACTGAACGCTCGTAGCAGTAATTCGCTGCAGCTCCTGAAGGACAATTTCTCATCGAATGAGTTCTCGAAGAGTGGTCCTATCGGTTGCAGTGAGCTCCGCCGCAGGCGTCGGAACACCGTTGAAGGGTCGGTCGTACTGGCGGCACCGTTCTTGGAGGGCTCGCTCTATAGCCGTAGCGTCCTTGACAAGCTCAATGGCGGTTTGAGGTGGGTTGCGCACCAAGCCGGCAAACACGTGCTCCTTGACACAACGCATGAGATGCTGTAGCTTCCTTTGCCCACTCATATCGGGGTCGGCACGGCGAAAAAGGCGAGCCATGTCTTCCGAAAACATAGCCACGCTGTCATTCGTCTTCTGGACGCGCACTTCAAGCAGGCGCAGCGCATTCTCTCTTCGATCAGTACTGGCAAAAGTGTCCACCAGCTGGCAGCGGAAGTCATTCCATGTGGACAAGCTGCCTCGTGGTTTCCAAACCAAGTTCTAGCATTATCCTGAAGGGCAAAATAAACGTTGCAAAGCTTCTGGTCCGTGCTCCACTGGTTGAACTTGGCCACTCGTTCAAACTGGTCGAGCCACTCTTCCACATCTTCAAACGCGTTCCCGCGGAAGAACGCTGGCACTTTGGTGTTGTGAAGAGTCACCGGAGTAGGGGTTGAAGGTGCCATGGCTTGGGAGACCTGGCGAACTTTGACGTTTGAAGAGTCGCCCGGCAGATGGTTGTACTCCGGGGCAAGGCCTAGACGGCGGCGGCTAGCGCGATGGACAGGCGTCTCGATGTCCGGGACCCGCTGTGGACTACTGGAAGGATTCCTATGCATACCCAGCACGTTCCACCAGTTTCACGACTCAGTAGAACCCAGAGGAGAGCTTAAAGATAAAAACGGTTTACTGGTCAACCAGAAAGAGTTGTTGTTGGCCTCAAATACGATGGCACATACTCACGGTGGGGAATCGGCCAGGGTTTGGTGCAGATCCAAACAGGAAAAATCTCATCCAGGCTTATCTCAAGCGGCTCATAAATTGAGAGGACTCTGAGAGAAAAAGAAAATAGCGAATTTTGAGAGAGCTTGGGGAAATCGGAATGAAAATCAATGAAACAAAGCGGTGCAAGTCGAATAACTAAAGTAGAGTAACTAAACCAGAAAGAGTCCCTGCGTGTTTCAGCTTCTTTCTCTTCCAGCCTCGCGCTCGTAGACCCAGTCATCATCTTTGGCGTCTTCTTGCATGCGGCATATCACACAAACGCGTTATCCAAGATAAGGCGTAGCTTCGAATCAAAAGCTGCCGTAATGTAATTATTATTTTACTGCATTCATGTAGAGTGTAACGGCAGCTCGCAAAAACCACATGTGCGCAGGCCACTCCACGCTTCCGCGAACTAGAAAATTGAAAAGTAAATATCCGCACAGAAGTAGGGGCTAATCAGCAATTATCAGTTAATAAAAAGCTTAAAGAAACAGAGAAAGCTCTGTGGAAAACAGGGATGATGACGAAATCGGCACTGGGAACATATACTGCGGACCTTTAAGCGGGAAATTGTCAAAGAAAATATCTATGATAATTGTAGGGGAAGCTCTTTGTTGTTTGAGGCCAGGACTGGAGTTCTGCGGACTAAGACTAAGAGTCAGGTACCACGAGATAGACACGTAGTGCAGTGCGTGCGGAAAGGAGGAGGAAACGGCTGAACACCTGATACTTTTCTGTAAAGGGCTTCACCCTACAGTAGAAAGCAGCGGGGCTGATTTATCCAAGGTATTGGGGTTTAAGGACAGTGAAGGGAAAGTTGACTTTAAGCGGGTAGAAGTATACCAAGCGAAGGTTATCTGATTGGTGGCTAAAACCACGACAAGAGTAAAATTTCACAAATCATGGCTTGGTGGCTTGAACCACCGCTCGATTTAAAGGGTTCAGCCTTATCCATCCATCCATCTGGTTTGTTCTATAGTAATGCGGACTGCCTCAAACCGCCGTTTTTGATACATGGGAAGTTTTGCAACTTGTCTAGGTGTGTCAAGTTATCCGAACACCATATGCTGAGGCTGGCTCAAGCCGGCGTCGGATATTAACTTAATCGGAAATGTGTCATTTTAGTACTTCATGATTTTTACATGTCGGCCCTGAGTTCTTCGATCACAACAAAAGATTTGGTTTTGCGATACTAACTGAAACGAAACCGAAACTTTGTTTAATTGACACTCTTGTGACATAGCCGAAGCCAGTTTTCTCGTATTCTACTTCGTCGTAGTAGGGTTAGGGTCCCTAGAAATACTTGCAAGTATTCCACGCCCCACTCTCCTTCCACGCTCACCGATTTGGCACTCTCAATGGTAGCACAACTCGGAGGCTTCCGACACAGCACGCCTAGCAGTGACGCTTTGCTGGAGGCTCTTGCTCGCACAGATTTCTAGTTTTGCTCTTTGCTGATATTTTAAGCACAATGTGTTTTAGATAATGCCTGAATATCGTGTCGGGTTTCAGACGCGGTTTATCGTGGGGTAGCTCGCTGGTGACTCACCTGCGCATCACTATTTCGGGCACACTTGCACATCTCAACTCATAGCTAAGCCAGGCGCCCCTTTACTCAGGACTCCTATAAACTCGCACAATGGACAGATGAATAGTTTTTACTCCCAACAGCCCAAGTTACGTGCCTAAAATGCCAAAGACACGGTGATGAGCTCTAGACTGCAGCTAGCCTATATACATATAGCCTGGCCAGGCTCAGAGGCCTGTAGCTGCCGCTCGCGGGTCGTGAAAATCTCAGGCCGCTGAATGTGTTCTGCAACCAATTAAAAAAAACGGCAAATGAATTGCTATGACAACCGCGATACAGCAAGCTATAGCTAATATCCAACGAGACCAAGCGCGGCGACTAATCAAATTTTCTCGCATTTCAGCAATGTTCTGGAGGGCAGCACCACGAAACAATAAAATTGCTCTACATCATCATCTCGACCAAAAGCTATTCAGTGTTGCGAGTGCGCAGGAAATGCATTTATGAACGTTACAAGCCCGTGCCCAATCGGCATCATGGATTTACTTGGGATCATAGGATTGCTCAACCTTACATCATGGACATGTTTGATTTGACAGGCCCACTCGATCAGTACCGGACTGAACAGGACCCACTCTCACCGCGGCTCAGATCATGATCTGAATGTGAGCCCGTATTCGCGATTCGCATCATGATCTTAATGTGAGCCCGGACTTACGACTGACATCATGATCTGAACGCGAGCCCGAACTCACTCACAACTCAGGTCATGATATGCACATGAGTCCGGGCTCACTCACGGCTCAGAACATGATCTGAATGTGAGTCCGGACTCACTCCACGGCTCAGATCATGATCTGATATGAACGTGAATGAGCCCGAGTGAGTCGACTCATGAGTGAGTTCGCCTTCCTATGCCTTCTCTCTTCTCTTTTAAGTTTCGTTCCCATTCTGCAAGCCGTGTACCATCAGGTGGTGCACTAAACATATGGAAACACGCTCCTTGTTCGAGCGGTAACCGCCTTTACACAGCGGCACTCGAAAGCAAGTCTCTTTGCATAGTCGCTTTGGTTTTGACATATTTTGTTCCGTGACATCTAGCTCGTTTAGCGATGGGCACGTGAAAAGTACAATTGGGAGCTCAGTACATGATTTTACTACACGACAAAAAAGCGCAGAATGGATACACGCGCGCACAGAACGCGCGCACAAAACCGACGAATTCACACAGAACTACAGGCGGGAGCGGACGCGATTACTTGCATGTGCAAGCAGCCACACAGGACAACAAACACTACACCTCGCTCAACAAAAAATACGCGCACAGGCAGGTTAATCACGCACGCACAAGACCAGGTTGCTGCCTTCCGAACCGAGAAAACCGCGTCGTCTGCTGCGGCAACACCCTCCTAGGGTGCCTCGATGCCGGCTCGCCTCGCCTCCGCTTTCAGGGCGAGGACAACCTTTGTAGCACCCCGCGCCGCCGTTTCCCCCTCGCAGCGGCATGTTGGGTCACACGCACCGGTCGCGTATACTGCGCGCTATGCCTGTGGCGTCGTTTTTGCGCGTTTGCGTGGCGACTGCGATGATGCGAATAAACTGGAAATTGACGCTACATGGTTGTTTCGCTCGTGGCAGCAATGTTCTGCCAGTTTTGAATGTTTTTTACATGATGCAGTCGCTGCGAATGCACGCCCATCGAAAAGTTATGACTGGCCGCTGCGTTCCCCACTCACTGGCTACACTGAAAAAAGAGCCTGAGGTTTTTGGCGCTTCCTTCGTGGTCATAATTTACAGTATCAGGGTCG
The DNA here is from genome assembly GCA_030143305.2 of Amblyomma americanum. Lineage (NCBI taxonomy): Eukaryota > Metazoa > Arthropoda > Arachnida > Ixodida > Ixodidae > Amblyomma > Amblyomma americanum. The sequence goes on along the minus strand of JARKHS020035759.1, from coordinate 29,782 downwards.
CCGAATGCTGTTGGATTATGCTACATTTGCTGTTCTAACGTATAAACTGTTTACTATATCCCATGTTTCTCAGGTATGCCAGCAGCGCGGAGGATGATCTGCCGAACATAACTATTTTTTGCGTGGTTAACACCCGCTTATCCAACATTAACTGGGATGACTTTGTCTTATTACTCCGCCATATGTAAAGGATTCCAAGCAGTAATAGGAAATTTCTTTTCCAAACGATCCGTCGCCACACTCTTCTGGAGCGGACAACTGAGGGCATGTCTGAAACAATACGTTCATATTTTCTCGTTTGCTAAAGGCTTGTTCCGCAAAAAAAAATTATGCACATGGTCAGAGTTTTCCTCTGAATAGTGTTGAATAGACGTTGATTGATAGTACGATGCGACACCTTGCTGATTGCTCAGCAAGACATCTGTCGTTTTTATTGGTTTTTCTTGGAAAGAATTAAAAATAAACGGTTCAGTGAAATTTGTAATTGAATAAGGCAACATAGCAGCAACAAATTTCATTTGCTAAGTATACAAAAACGTTAGTTTTTCCTTCTGTTCAAAGAATGAAGGAAAAACAATAAAAGCGACCGATTCGCAAAGAAACCTGAAAAATTCAACTCTAGATTAGGGCTTCATTTCAATGCCACTATTCACGCAAAACTCAACTAAGGGGAGTCGGAGCAACACAGGCCGCCTTTCTCGCTTCAGCGGAATTGTCTGCTCCAGTTGCCAAAAGACGCTGGCTTGCCGCCTTACTCCATAGTCGCTGGCCAGGGCAGTAGACCTCCCATTAGGTACTGGTCCGGGCTAGTTGTAGTAAGTGGTTTTACTAAAATAATAAAAAGGAAGGAAAATATTTCTGCTAGCCCCGGCATCTGCCATCGATACGGAAGCACCTGAGCTGGGGAAGCGGAAATAAAGTATAGCAGACAGAAGAAATGAAATGAAATGAAAGAGATGAAGGGACAGGAGGAGAGGATTTGACTCATGTTGAGCAGAAAGACGCGCGGCAGGCAAGCTCTCATCCCCGCTGCTGTCATCAAGAAAGAGAGAAAAAAAAAGTAAGCTCCAGGACGTGCCTGCCCAGAAGCAGGCGTGACGAATTTTACTTATCTCGTGGCTATAGACCTCCTGCATGTTTGTAAACAAACAAGGTGGCGCTGCAGTCGCTAGCGAGCTCGTGGTAGGCAAAGGTCGGGGAGTGGCGTCGCGGATAGGTGTTGAGCCAAAGTTATCTAGGTGGTATTGGTTAAGCGCGGGTTTTCAAGGCTTGTAGGCGCGTTTCCAGTTTCTGCGAATCATAGCAATGGTCGATGCTTCCAACTTGTAATTTGTTGAAGTACACGAGCTCGCGTTGGCCACGTGCGGCCTATAAAGAGAAATAGTTTGCCACTGTATTGTATATATGGTTAGTAGTAAACATTTAGGAAGCGTTCCTGCCGTTTATTTATGCGCTAGGCATTGAATAAAACAAGTTTTGACACTCTAGCACTAGTTTTGCACTCTGCACTAGGACAATAGTGAGGGGAAGCGCTGGCCTTGTTTCGTCGGAGCAGACATGCGCTCATCGTCTACTGACATACGTACGTGTCGCGCTGTGCGAAAAGTGGGGACAGCGTCGTGTCCCTGATCTCCTGTCTCGCTTAGCGCTGTTTTTAGCCGCATGACCACGCACCAGCCAGGCCGACTTGTCCTCTTGTTAAGCTGGTCGATTTGGTGAAAATTTTTGATTTCTAGAATTATTTTCTTTCCTAGCCCTGAAGTCTAGTTTCGTGACGAAAAATTATAGCAAAATATTGAGTACAAATTTATAAATTACGCTTTTTAGAAGTGTGGTCGTCAAAAATTGTGAGGTAATTTCTTTGATTTCAGTGCCGCATTTCTTTGACCAAAGCTAAAGCGAAGATGCCATAAACGAGGGAATAAACTTTAAGGTTCGTTTTGTGACCTCTCACATTTTCTGCGACTGGATCACTCACCTTCGTAATTCGCATGAAAATCAAATGATTCCATTTGTCGCAAACTATTCCTGAGACGTTGAGGAGCGTAATAAATCTCTCGATTTTTTTCCCTACACGTGCAGTAAGTACTGTGTTAGTTATTTCTTGTAAGAAACGCTTTCATGTAACTATGCATGCATAAGTACTGTCATATAGAAAAAGAACTAATCGCGTCATCGTACAGAACAGGGCTTTATGTACATGCTGGCATAAAAAAACTGCGCACTATCTACTCAATTATTTGAGACCTTGGGGGGACTTGACGACGGTGTTAATTATAATTACCCAGAACTGCACCAGGTATAGCTATAAATAAAAGTAATTACTGAAACTAGCGTAGGAATTTCATATTTGCACCAAGTTTAGTTACATATCGCAAGAATGAATAACGAAAACACTTTTCATTGCCGCGTCCCCTCTCAATCTCGCCACGTGTCTGTTAGTAGCACGCCTGCGGCTGCTTTTTTCCAAACAAGCTTCGCGATCATGTACTACCTCATGAAACATGACACATGCATGATGCAATGAAAAAGCATATGGCGTTTAGCACACTTAAGGTACGCTATTCTAAGCACACCAACGCGACCGCGCAAGATTGACACAACTTACCAGACTTCTTTCTACTCGAATGAAATAATTACGTCGTCATATCAAGAAACAGTTTCAAGTAAATAATAAATGTGATAAAACACGCCATTAAAACATGGTGTGCTATTAACAAAAAAAAACGCATTCCTTGGGGGCGAGTGAACCTGTCGGCGCCCCGTGCACTCCGGCTCAAGGTGATAAGTACGTGTGCAGCTGCATATGTCGTTTTTTTTTCCTTGAGCAATTATCAGTCTACTATCCTGAATTTCATGTGAATGAACGCAGTAACTTGCATGCTATTAAGTGCATTGAGTGGCAGTGCCTATCGACTCCAAGACTTCGCGCTTTACTACCATGGCCCAATGCCTGTTAGCCAGTTTCCGAATGTGGCATTTATGCGCGAGAAACCTATCGAGGCTAATTTAACATTTTTTTATGCTACTACGCGGATCCAGCAGTGACGCAGCTAGTCAATACATGCTGCTTCTGCAGTGCACAGGCTTGAAGCAGCCGCCGGTAGCTGCGGCAGCTGCGGTAGGCACGGGCAAGCGGAACCTGTTTTGCCTACCATGCGAAAGTCGCTGCTAACATCAGCGCCACCGCATCTTCGTGACGTCGCGGGGTGAAGGAGGTCCATACGTGAAGGCAGCCAAAGTAGCATATTTTCCCCAGTAGGGATTTACTGAAAAGCGATACCAAAATTAAGGCACCTCTTGAAGACAGTGTAATTCGTCACGCATGCTCTCTTGCTTACTGACGCGCTTAAAGGGACACTGAGGAGAAATTGAAGTTGGCTTATATCGATAGAATAGCGGCTCCTGATCACAAAAACGCCACTCTTACTGAAAACAAAGCTCTTGTAATGTAGAAAATAGCAAGGACCGAAATACAGGTGTCGCCGCCACAGGCCAATCTCGCAAGTACAAGCGTGATGACTTCCTAGGACAAGAGGCGCCACCTTGGAGGAATTTTCCTTACTTCATGGAATGCACGAATCTCTGAGGCTGGCAAAGGAAGGTTGCGCACCGCACCGCTAGCCGTTAGAAATCACGGAGTCTGCGTTTACGTCACGCATCACGTCACTCCGTTCTGAGACGTCATAAGAGTTGCCGTGGCGTCATAAGAGTTCCCTGAGTTTGAATCAGAGCGACGGGAAAAACTTTTTCATCTTCGAATCCAAATTTCTTTGAAATAAATGCATCTTTCGCGCCCGGACAAGCGGCAACAAAGCCATGAAATGCCGAACTATCAGATTTTGCTAACAAAAACAAATGATAGAGTTCTCCTCAGTGTCCCGTTAAGGTAGGTACGGCGCCGGGATATTCGAGGTGAACTGGCGCCAAGAAGTAGATGGGGCGAGAGGGGGGGGGGGGGGAGTGGGGAAGGGGGTTCCGAAAAAGTGAGTTCCGAAAAGTGGGGTAGAAGGTGCATTTTGTACCGAGGCGTCTCTAATCGGGAGGATAAAGGCGGCGGGGAATACTGGAAACACCCTAAGCCAAGGCGGTAGTGAAAAATTTTGCGCGTCATGTCGCGCCCCTTTGGCGCCACGTTATTTACAATCGGCAGACGTCTATTTAAGAGTCAGCGGATGGGATCTTGCTCTGTTCGTGGCACTACCAATCCGGCTGCTTGAAGTGAGCTCGTGTTGTGTGTGTGTGTGTGATGAAGCAGTCGCATATCAAGCTATGACGGGCTGTTGTGTTTCCCTGTGTTCTGCCAGCACTAGAAAAGGACAGCGGCTATTTCGCTTTCCTCGAGACAGTTCGCGCAGAAAAAAGTGGGAAACGCAGGTCAAACGAGACGGCTGGAAGCCAACAGACAACTCCAAAGTATGCGAGGTAAGGCATGCGAAACGCTTCCATTTCAGAACAATATTTGCTGGGGCGGAGGCATAATGCACAACTGTAAAGTTGCACCTTCATAATTACTGAAATTAACAGTCGTCAAAGGCGACTTGTCGGTCTTCATTTCTTGGCGAACGAAGCAAAAGAACAGGGGATGGAGCCCTCATATATATATATATATATATATATATATATATATATATATATATATATATATATATATATTGCGAGCATGTCAAGGTGGTGCATATATCTGTGTTAATAGTGAACGTACTGTTTATGAATTTACTATTGCATGCGTTTTGGCACGATACCATAAGATTATTCATATTTATCACAACTGCTGCTGGGTATCACTGCTTTTTGTCGAGCTGATGACGCCACGAGCCTTACATCTGACTGATGAAAGGCTCCAGTTCCTCGTATTACCATGCATTACTTTATTGCAGCTTCATTTTGACCAAGACCAATATGAAGCCAATCGGCAGGATGGTCGGCGCCTGGTTAAATCTACAGCTGTGCAGACGATTTTTGAATTCAGGCGTAAGGAAATATATACTTTCTCGAAAACAAACATTTCGACTCAGAAACGTCGGGTCACTAACCTCTACTTATGCTGATGCTATTTAAATACTCTTCAAGCAGTGTCTTTATGTACTGCGAGAGGATTCTATTGCGAAATGCGTATGGCATAAAAAAGTCGGAAGAAATAATAGTGGCATTTTCTCGCTGATCTGCCCCATAGTTCCTCCAGTTCAGATGGCGGAATTAAGCATGTCGGGTCCTGATTACGAGTCTGTGTTTGCTAGCTTACGCATGTCGTTCGAAATCCGATGAAGGGAACCATTTAAAAGCATATGCGAAATTCAAGACAAGTTCAGTGCTTCGTGTCTTCAATGTAATTTGCTTCTGTTTTTTTAACATTTTCAGCTCGACCTAAATACAGAAAGCTGCCTCAACGTTCCCAGCTACCATTGCCAGTGATGGTGACCAGAGCTCATCAGCCGCAGAAGAATGCTGTTCTGAGAGCGCTGACAGTGATGTGAGCGAAGAGCATCAAGATGCAATGGAGAGTGGAGCACGAACAGCAGATGTGTTTTCTATGTCCGCAACTGAGCTCGTGAAACAAATACAGGACCTTCAGAATAAGAACTCGATTTTGAGGGAACGATATTCTCTGACTAAAAAAAAGCTGGAAAGAAAAATTAGAACTACAAAACGCCTTCGGAAAGAGATGTCTACTTTGACCTTAAATCTCAGCTTCCTGAACGAAGATCAAAAAGTCGCCCTGCAGAAGCACAACAGAAAGGGCTGTTCATGGAGCCCCGCGACAGTAAAGAAGGCTTTGCAGCTGAAGTTTGCTTGTGGCTCTACAGGATACGATGTTCTGCTTGAGCAAGGCAATCCGCTGCCGTCAAGGAGAACACTATGCAGATGGCTACAGCATCTTCCATTTCAGCCAGGCGTGCTCACTGAAATATTTGAAATAATGAAGACCAAGGTAGGAAGACTGCATATTGTTCCTGGACGAAATGGAGATCAGAAAAGAGCTAGAGCTAGATCGCAGTTCAGTTGTTTTTCTTGGAACGACGACTCTGCCGGAGTCTGATCAACCAGCTAATCATGCTCTTGTGTTCATGGTTGGAGGCATGAACAGCCGTTAAAAGCAAGTGGTAGCTTATCATTTTACAGGTGCTTACGTTTCTGGTGACACGTTGAGAGATTTTGTGTTTCATCTCATACGACTCTGCTCGGAGATCTATCTTCGCGTACTCTGTGTGACCTGTGACATGGGTGCCTCCAACCGAGCCATGTGGAGGTATTTAAGTCTGTCGAGCTCACGTAGCTCGGTGACTGTGTGCAGTGTTCCCCACCCTTGTGATGCAAGGGAGCTTTACTTTATGCCCGACCCTGCTCATGTACTTAAGAATATTAGAGGACATCTTGTGAGGAAGGATGTCATGCATCTTAGTGAAAAGATTGTGTGAAGATTTAATTTGCCGAGCACTGAAATTTTGATAGGGCATGTTGAGAATTTGATTGAGCATCAGCATGACGAACAGCTCAGGGTTGCTTCAAACCTCGGTGAAATTCATTTTTCAGATGGTCACTTCACAAAAATGATGGTCGGAATCGCTGTGCAGCTATTCAGAGAAGCTACTGCAGGAATTAGGTACCTTGTAGATCAGGGAGCGTTACCATCGGAAGCTGAAACCACTGCTTGGTTTTTTGAACTTTTATTCAAGTGGTACACGATAATGACGGCTCGCCATCCGTTGGTCGCCTTAAGCATGATTGACAAAGAAAAGCATGAGCCAGCAGTTTCAGTTTTGAACTTAGCGTCAGAAGTTGTCTCAGAACTCAGCATTGGCGTGCGAAAAATCTGGAAGCCCTGCCAGTCAGGCGTAGTCATGTCAACAGATGTTGTGCTGAAGCTACATCTTTACCTCCTGAAAGACTGCGGGTACAAATTTGTCCTGACTGGCAGGCTTGTCCAAGACTGCTTGGAGAATTTATTTTCCGTAATCCGAATGCGGGCGCCTGTGCCCAGCTCATATGATCTAAAAACTAAAAAATGCCCTTGAAATTGTGTCAGTGAGCCAGTTTCTAAAAGTTTCAAAAAATCTGGCTACGAAATTGACGACAGTGATTATCTAGTTGATTTTCTCTCTCCAGAAATACAGCATGCAAGGCAGTGCGAATCTGACGAAAATGAGGAAGTCGTTGAATAATAATAATAATTGTTTTTTTGGGGAAAGGAAATGGCGCAGTATCTGTCTCATATATCGTTGGATACCTGAACCGCGCCGTAAGGGAAGGACTACTGATCCGGAGTTCCCGGGTTCGAACCCGACCGCGGCGGCTGCGTTTTTATGGAGGAAAAACGCTAAGGCGCCTGTGTGCTGTGCGATGTCAGTGCACGTTAAAGATCCCCAGGTGGTCGAAATTATTCCGGAGCCCTCCACTACGGACCTATTTGTTCCTCTCTTCTTTCACTCCCTCCTTTATCCCTTCCCTTACGGCGCGGTTCAGGTGTCCAACGATATATGAGACAGATACTGCGCCATTTCCTTTCCACCAAAAACCAATTATTATTATTATTATTATTATTATTATTATTATTATTATTATTATTATTATTAAGGGAAGGAATAAAGGAGGGAGTGAAAGAAGAAAGGAATAGGTGCCGTAGTGGAGGGCTCCGGTAATTATTTCGACCACCTGGGGATCTTTAACGTGCACTGACATCGCACAGCACACGGGCGCCTTAGCGTTTTTCCTCCATAAAAACGCAGCCGCCACGGTCGGGTTCGAACCCGGGAACTCCGGATCAGTAGTCGAGCGCCCTAACCACTGAGCCACCGCGGCGGGTGAAGTCGTTGATGTCGATCTGCACTCAGTGTCTTCTATCGAGGGCGACATACATACTTTCTCATTTAGCAGGATTCTTACGCCAATTTTGTCTACTGTGGAACACTGCTTGGTCTGCATGCGCATGCTGACCGCGGAAGAGCCCGGAGAACAGCACAAACTCGTTTAGCTGAAAGAGTTCGTACAAGGTGGGAAAAATATAACTTACGCAAGCCAAGAAGTTCTGAAAATTGTTGAGCAGTACGAAAGGACATTTAAATTTTTTTCTGAAGCAAGGGATATTAGTCGTGTCAAAAAGCCAATGAAGACACTAATACAAATGATTATCAGTAGTGTGGCCCTCCCACAAGTTTCGTGCACACAGCACTCAGAAATTTTCCAGAAACTTGTTGACCGTTTTGTGTCCCTTAGGCTTCTTATTTTCGCACGATGGCTGAACACACCTGAACTTCCTGATCGATCCTATGGAAGCAAAACAGTAGCAGGCGCAGGTCTTCAGTGAATACAAGTTGCCTTTTGTTTTAGAACGCAGAGCGGAATGTGTACTTCAATATCATGTATATTGTAAATAAATGGATTATTCTTTGCTGTTCTGATATTTACATGTTGTGTTTCACTCAGCAACACCGACTCCTATGGTCAGTGCATTGGATGTCCGCCGTATTCCGATGGCGAAAAGTGCGGAGGCTTAGAGTAGCGACACACAAAATATATCTTTTCATTTGGTTTTGTTGAAGTGGACAGGCTGGTCATTACGAGCTGGCATTGCCGTGAACTTTCCCAAAACTGAAGTCAAAATTTCACGGCGAATAAGCAGTGGTTATGGCTATCACGCTCTTGTGCAAAGTGAATCATACACACGCACAAATTAATTGTAGACTACTAAAGAAAACCACGCAGTAGCAGATTCAACAAAGGTGACCGTATCACGCATTTCTTGAAAGCAAGACAAATTATAAAATAATGTCAGTCAATTTTGCGCTATCATTAAACAGTGAGACTCCTACACAGTTCACTGGTCTGTTTCAACAACACACCAAACATGAGGTGAGCAGTGTATATCAAAATCTTCTGGCAGTTGTTATGCTTTCATATATTTATCTCTTATATACTGCCACTGCAAAAAAGAATTGACTAGGCGACAGGTGTACCCACACAAACGCAGCACATTTAAAACACCCTACGGGACACACACACTAGAACACAAAACTAACAAAGCTAACACAAAACATAGACTATAAATACACACGACCCGGGCACACTGCTACCAGCGTCTACTACTAGCGTTCTACTATTAGCGGTCGGCGTTCGTGCTCACGGTTGGTTCGGTGTGGCTGCGGCGTTGTATGGCTCCAGTAGCCGGCGTCGAGGCGGCGTTCGACGTGCTTGGGCTGGCGTCGCTGGCGGCGTCGCTGGCTGCGTCATACAAGCTTCTGATCCAAGCGCCCGTGGAGGTGATGCCGGTGTTGTTGGCGTTGGGGGCACCACCCGGATGGGTGGCAACAGCGCTGGAGACACCCTTGGCCATAGCAGGTGGTAGCGTCCTCCGTTGACTCCCCGGAACGGACTCAGGCACGGCAGGAAGTCGACGATGCGAAGCCGTAGAACGCGAGCTCACCGGAGCAGTAGCCGGCGTCGCTCTCTTCCAGCCGATGCGTCCCTGACCCGCCGGAGCCTCCGCTTCTCTGCTGTTCCCCCCGTGCCTCGCTCTCCCTCGCCCTTTTATAGGAAGGAAGGAAGGCCTCAGACGTTGCTGGCACATACCCACTACGGGGGAGTGGCCAAGACACAGGCGGTTAATTAGTGGATAGAGGAAAGTTTTGACGGGAAAAGGAGTGGTAATAGTATGCAGTCTGATAGATTGGAAGAGGGAAGGACAGGGGTCCTGTTAACTTGGAGATCGAAGACGGGACAATGACTTAATGTGCATAATAGTATACAATGCCTGTAATGTTTCAATGTAGTACTGACTGAGAGCGGGAAAAAGAAATTAGAATGGGAGTCGCTGCGTTTTTTGAAGAAAATTTTGCACAGCAGAGCGCACACTCCTGTCGCTTCGTCCAAGCAAAGAAGCGCCAATGGAAAGAACAACCGCGGAAGACACAGGCAAGCCCAGTTGATGAAATGGAATTTGCAAAAGACGCTTCCTCAAATGAGAAAAGCGGCGGCAGAACAGCAGGAAGTGATCTATTGTCTCAGGTTCGGCACAAAAAGGGCACCGTGGGGAAGCCGCCAGGCCAGATCTGTGAAGGTAGAAATTTAGAAGGGGAACCCGGCAACGCAAGCGCGTGTAAGAGACCTCTAGTCTGCGTGAGCGCCAGTCTTTGCTACTCCAAGGATGCAGAAGATGCTGATATTCGGGAGATGATGTAAGAGCCGAGGCATCAGATTCCTGAAATATTGTGTAGCTGCGAAACCTCACCGCAGCTGTATATGCACACGATGGCAGGGCAGAAACAATTGGGCCGCTGATAGAGGCTCTTGCTAAGGAATCTGCAACCTCATTTAAGTGAAAGCCCATGTGACCTGGTACCCAAAGCAACCTTACCGAATTTAGATGGGGCGGAATCAGGAACTTAAAGAGGCGTAATGCCCGGGACTCCGTGGGTGAGGATAAGGAAGAGCAAATGGACAGAGAGTCTGTCATAACCACGACCTGGGAAACGGTAGTTTCTAATTTTCGTAAGGCTAAGATTACTGCTAATAATTCAGCCAGAAAAATTGGAGTGAAGTCAGGAAGACGGAGAGAAAAAGACCAATCCAGTGAAGGCGAAAAAATTCTCACACCTGCCTTTTCGCGATCCTGCGAGGCATCGGTAGCAATAAGAACATGAGAGGGAAAGGACCTTAGGTGGTCCTGCAATAGACCCTGAAGAAGCGGGAAAGGCTGCAGCTTTGCATTCGATGGGAAAATGTAATCGAATTCAATCTGGACAGATGAGGAGTTGTTATACATTTGGCGGACATCTGTGAAATGAATATTTATGCGATCAAGGATGGACTGCACGTAACATATCTGCGGGGTATGAAAACGAGACCGGGCAGCACTAAAAAAGGCGGATGGTTGACTAAGAAATATTATACTGGAAGCGTGAAGAGGTGAGTCGCACAATTTTAAAAATGTTTGAACTGTTAAAAGGCGAAACCTAGCTGATAACGATGGCATTCGCGCCTCAAGGTGCAGAACAGCATTGGCGACATATTTTGGAAGCCTCAGACAAAGGCGCAACGCAACGCCTCACGCTCCAAAAGCACAAGAGGGCGAAGTTTATAGGCAGGAACTCCTGAGAATAAAACACACCCGAACTCCGAAATTGGGCGGACGTACGTTTTATAAATCATCAGAAGCGTATGCCTTCTCATGCCTGACCTAGGACTACAAAGCCTGCGCAGGATGCCAATGGCCCGAACTCCTTTTGCAGAAACTTGCTCAATGTGTGGCCGCCAGGATAGAGTAGAGTCGTATATTACTCCGAGATACTTCACCATCTGAACTTGAGGTATTATGTTATTTCTATAGACCAGGCAGATATTTACAGGAACAGAAACTGGAAATACTAACAATGCGCATTTCTTCACATTAAAGGGACTATGCAATAAATTAATTGAGATTACGTAAAGCAGACGAGAGATAGGCATTCGATCACTCGTCACCCCAGTGCAAGAATTTTTGAGCTAGCATCAACAACAGCGAAGATATAGACGATTAAAAATTACGCTCCTCCTCTCCCCCCTCAACTCGTACACGAGGAGCACCAGAAAAAAAATTAAGAAAACAGGTCTGGGACTGGGCCCCGCCTTTGAATACGTCATCAGATGACGTTCGCTTTGCAACTTCCGGTTGTCGCTCCTAGCCCCCCAGCAGCAGCGCCGGCGGCGTGGCGGCATCTCTCCGGTCTCTTCTCCTTCCTGGATTGCGGCGCGCGTCGGGTTTCTTTGCTTGTCATCTGTGGTAATTAGCAGCAATAAGCCCGGACCTCGAGGTGCGACTGCCCGCTTTTACGGCCGCGATGGGCATCGAGCCCTATGCGTGCGCACGAAGAGCCGTGCGAGTGGCTCCGAAACTCCCAACAGAAGGAGGCGGCAGAGGAAAATTTAAACCATATGCGCGAAGGCAATGCCCTGGCTCGCACTTGCCCGAGAGGGTCGCGCGGCGGCACGAGCAGACGATTTTCACGGCTACCGGAAGTGTGCCCGTGACGTCGTGGCTGCCGTGGCTCCAGCGAATGATAGCGTGTGGTGGCCTGGCGACGTTATGGTACAGTGACGTCTTTGTTCCACGATTTTAGTTCCAAAATCGGTCACTACGAGTACACCAATCGGCCCGCGAATTTTGAAAAACACGGTTTTTTTTTAAAGTTCATAATAAATTGCCGGCTCATTTCCGAAGACTCATACTTTGTGTGAATGCTTCTTAGCATCATTTCTAAGCATTGAAAACATTTACAAGTGACTTTTTATTCGTTGCATAGTCCCTTTAAGGGACAGATGAATTCTTCCTAGCCAGTTGTCAAGAACATTGAGGTAATTTTTCAGGGTTCGATAAAGAGTGTGAATGTCACTTGCTGATGCAAAAAATGCAATATCGTCGGCGTACACATAAGTTTTCACATTTTGAATGCATGGAATTGAGCTTAGAAAAATGTTAAAAAGAACAGGTGAGAGAACTGATCCTTGCGGAACACCTCTTGTCTGTGGAAATCTCCTTGAGGAAACACCATTTTGGCAGCAGTAAAATTCTCTATTTTCTAAAAAAAACAGAAATCCAGGCTACAAAGTAGCTTGGGAAGTTGAGTTCTTGTAATCTTAGTAATAGATTCGAGTGCTCCACACTGTCGTATGCTTTACTGACATCCAAGGTGACAAGCGCAGCAAACTGTTTTCTATTGCGAGCTAATTTAATACGACTCTCAAGGTCAGTATGAGCACACCAAATTGAACAACCCGGCCTGAAACCAATTTGACATGGATTCAATACAGCATTTTCTGAAATGAATGACATGACACGGCTGAGAAGGACCCTTTCCACCAATTTCACTAGGTTCGATGTTAACGAAATAGGGCGTATATTGTCTAAAGTTAAGCCCTCCCTTGCTTTTTAAGCAATGGAACTATTTCAGCAAGACGCCACTCATGCGGTATCCAAGGACCTTTAATAGAATGGTTAATTAGAGCCAACAGGTCTGCAGGAGATTCATTGAACAAAATTTTGATCATAGATGAAGTGACCTTATCGGGGCCAGGAGCCGCTGGGGATAAGCGCACAACAATTTACGACAGCTCAGGCATAGAGACCTCAGTGAAATCACTTGAGGTGCATGTAAATATAGTAGAAGAAGGTAAAGCAGATGTAAAGCGAAGCTCTAGGCCACACGCAATATCCTCTAAGGCCTTTGCGATGTCAGCATGGGACTGAACGAGGGATTCAATGTTGGAAGCCAGAGGAATCACCTTGTTGCGCCTCATGAAATTAAACAAAGCTCGTTTATTTCCTGATTGGGAAAGGAAATCATAATGATTTGTATTATACTCCTCCTTTGCACGGGCGACGGTGCGCTTAATTGTTGCTGCAACATACTTATAATCCAGCCAATTTTTTGGGGCATTGATTGTTGAGAAGTTTCTTGCAAACTGCTTTCCGTCGTCTATATGCACGCGTGCACTCAGCATTCCACCAATTGTTCGCGATTGCACACTTTGTTCTCTTAACCAAAAATTCAGACTTTTGCCTTGCATGGTCCAGAACTGAACATAGATGTGCAGCCTTGTTTTCGGCACTTCTCTGAGTGCAAGTGTCTGAAGTGATTTGGAGGGCTGATTTTAGCGTGTCTTTAAAGCAACTGTAATTTATTAACGTGCGCTGATGTCGCTCAGGAAGAGTTAATTTACACGCAAACTTGAAACTAATCGGTAGATGATCACTGTTTGTTGAACAGTCAACAGGCGCCCAAGACATAACAGAGACTCCTGGGGAGGAAAAAGTTAAATCCAAGGCAGAGCGGCATTGACTCCGAACAAACGTAGGCAATCCGGAATTGTTGCAGATCAAGTTGTTGCCAGAAGCCCAATCAAATAGCCTAGAACGAAAGCTGTCTGTTTTAAACCCCCACGTCACATGGTGCGAATTGAAGTCTCCAAGTAATAGAACCTGAGATCGGCTACTAGACATGAGTGAGTCAAGGGGCCGAGTGTCACGCACACCAGACGGGAAATATGCATTAGCTGCCGTAAAGGGCTGTTGACCTGGGACACTGTGGTCAACCGCAAGGATTTCACATTCATTGTCCGCATATTGAAAAGAAATGCATGCACTGTGGCAAAACTTTGTAGATATGAGCACTAACAACCCTCCCCATCGTGATGAACGGTCAAGCTGGAACGGACGGTAATCCTTGAGATAATTGAAATTTGAAGTTAGCCATGTTTCCTGTAAAGTAACTAAATCTGGTAGAAGCTGATTGCATAGGCAATTTAAATCTGTTGAAGCTGAGAATATAGATCGACAATTCCACTGGAGTACACTTAAGAACCATATCTTGGCAGGAGTGCCGCAGCCGCGACTACCTTTTCTAGAATCCTGGTCTTAGCGTTTTGACTTGCGTTACTTTTCTTTGTCTTTGACTGGGGGCAAGATGGACCTGCAATATTCAGAGGAGACCCACTTCGTTTCTGGGCGCGGAGATCAGACTCTATATTCATGCAATCCATAGAGGATGCGTCCATAACGCTATTTGAAGGAGAGGCCTGAGAGGTCTTTTGTTGCTCACATTGTTTTGGCCCTGTGGAGCGGAATCGATTACTACAGAAGGAGGGGTAGCTTCCGAAGACAAAGAAGACAAGAGCGGAGCGGTGGACGCCTGCAGAAGATTGGTCATCTGAACAGCTATGACCTGCGAAATGCTCGTGGAATGCGAAACGCACGTGGCGTTAGTCCACGTAAGCCTTGTCGTCGTCTTCTTCTCTTCTCCACCAATCATCTCTCTCCACCTCACCGAATGCTTCTGCACCAATCATCTCTCTCCACCTCACCGAATGCTTCTCCACCAATCATCTCTCTCCACCTCACCGAATGCTTCTTCTTCATCTTCTTTATTCTTCGGTTAATCCACGTCGTCTTCTTCACACCTCTTTCCTTTAAAATTTAATTTAGGCTCCTTAATATATGTGACAACTTGTCGTCGTCTTCTTCTCTTCTCCACCAATCATCTCTCTCCACCTCACCGAATGCTTCTGCACCAATCATCTCTCTCCACCTCACCGAATGCTTCTGCACCAATCATCTCTCTCCACCTCACCAAATGCTTCTCCACCAATCATCTCTCTCCACCTCACCGAATGCTTTTACACCAATCATCTCTCTCCACCTCACCGAATGCTTCTCCACCAATCATCTCTCTCCACCTCACCGTATGCTTCTTCTTCATCTTCTTTATTCTTCGGTTAATCCACGTCGTCTTCTTCACACCTCTTTCCTTTAAAATTTAATATAGGCTCCTTAATATATGTGACAACTGGCGACAGAGGAGCAAGTTAATGTTCAAACATCCTCGAAACTGTCGTTGACAGGAAAGCTTGATATTCTCATTAGAGCTGCCCGAGTGGCAGTGTTTGGCGATTATGAAACTCCAGCTCTAAATAAGCAATTCTGACTGTTGGAAAAGCAATCGAGATGTAGAGTATCCGGGTATACAGATAGCGCTGGAAATGTTACCACCGCTGTGAGAATGTAACGAATGTTCGCAAGGCGCCGAATTTCTCAGCAGATGAGCTGCGAAACATGACATATTTTAGCTTAACTAACTTCGATTCACTGTTTTAAACATCTCTGGTGCCACCCTTTCTTGATAGAACTCCAGGTTTGCGGATTTTCACGCGGTAGTGGCAGTTTTGTCTTCCGAACGGCCCGCCGCCGCATTGCGCTCTATGCAGCCGAACGGTGTGACCCAACATGTTGCCGTCGCGGGCAGTGTCCTCACCCTTAAAGCGGAGTGAGAGCGGGCATCGAGAAACAACAAGGTAGAAAAGTGTAGAGGAAGTCACGTGGTTTTCTTGCTTGAGAGGCCATCTTGTCCGGGCAGCTTAGCAACGGCGTCGTAGTTGCTGTTTACAAACTGGGCGGCAGCAGCCGGCCGCGGCGTACCATTTGACGTGCGGCGCAGGCGTACTTTCTTTAACTGCTCGAGTGTTTTTGGTGGTGCTCACAGGCTGACGTTGACGGCGTTCAACCATATCTTAGTGCAAAATTCTTGTTTCGTGCCCGGATTTGAACGCTTTCGGCGACAACCATTCAACGACAACGTCTACTGCAGCGCTGCTCGGAGCCGTCGGGAGACCGCCGCTGTTCACTAAAAGGAGCATTCGCGCTGTTCGTTCACCAGTGATTCGAAACGGCGTGCACTACAGAGCGGTCGTCGGCGTATTGTGCGAACGTTTCGTGTCTTGTGCGTGCCGTGTGCTATTCGCGTTCCCGTTTCGATCAGCAGTGAAACCTCGTTGCTAGTTATGCGTGTTCTTGCAACGCTCCAGCGATTGCAACTGGTGTTGGTTATAATAGAACTGGTATTTTTGTTTTTCGACGATTGCGCTTGTGTGAGCGGCGGGGTTCATGACATGGGCGGAGAGCGATATTGCAAAGGAAGCAGCTGCGCTCGCTTTGTTCTTAGTATATAGAAACTTTGTCGCATGCCTGTTTGAAGTGTCGTGTGAGCTATTTGCCTTTGGGACGTGCCGGGCTCATGCGTATTCGTTCATATCGAGATCAAGTCTGTATTTCTGGTCGCGCGCGGTTTTTAGATCCGTTTCCTGTAGCAGGTTCAGCAATTGCTTTGTTGAGGTCATGAGAAAAAAGCACGAAAAAAGCGAAGCATTTACGCACTTCATGACAGCGAAAATGTTTCAACTCCCCATATGGTTTCGTTTGCCACCCTTCGCGTATTAATAGTATGAACGTTTATGCTCCGAGCTTTCACTGCATAATGAAGCTCGAACTGAATTTGGGCGCCGTTTCTCACATGTGTTTATTTTTCCCATGTCCTATGACAGTGTCATTTGTGGTAAAAAGTACTCATTGAAATGAGAATGCACATGTGCATTCAATTACAATGATGCCTGTGGTTATGCTGAAGAAAAATGATTTGATGTGTTCAATACATTGACTTTCATTTTCTGTATGGTGGATCACAAGTAAAGTGTGCTACTCTGCAGTGGCATTACAAGCTAGTATTTCAACAACTAGAGAAAATTTATGTGTACAGCTGCAACTGTGCACGTTAAACATGAAACACAGCATTGAAATAATGCACAGCACTGTGAAACCTATACTGAAGCCACTGGGTACTCATAAACTTCTAGAAGCAGTCTGAAAAGGTACGGTCATGTATATTAATTATCATGCACTAAACTAGATCTGTGGATGTAAAACCTGCCACGTGGCAATGCTAGAAGGGTGGATTTATAAATCATTCTTAAAGGGGGAGGAGGGGGGCTGTCTCATATGAAACATGTATTTCTTGGAATTTTTTTGTTGAGAAATAGGGGCTCGGCACGGTTTTCCTATGTAAAATTTCAGGCTTTTGGATGGGGATGACCCCCCCCCCCCCCCCCTATTTTGGCAGCAGCTGTGTATTTATACACAATTTCACTGAACTAAATTTTTTTGTCCTTCACCTTACCTGGTGAAATTAACCTTCTAGCCCTGCTATTAACACGTAACGAGTCTAGGATGAACCGGATGTAAGTATACCAGTATATTTCGCAAAGTGCAGCCTGGAAGGAACCCAGGGATACATATCTCCGTCTTCGCAAAACGATGCAGGCAAAAGCGGCAAAAAACACGGCGTACCATGGTGGGCCACCGTAATAAGTTCCTTCCCGCGCTTACCACAGTTGCGATAAGTGCCTTCGCCGAATGCTACTTGATTATGGCCATGCAAGGCCGGACTGTTTCGTTCGAACGAGAGTGCGGGGACGGCGCGAAGACGACGCGGCAAAGAGCAATAACTGGAGCAACACTCGCTGTTGGGCTAGTTTGTTATCCATGAAGTCCGAAGGACCAGCGCACAAAAACAACGGACAGAGTAGAAGAAGGACGACGTAGACAGAAACGCTGAACTAAACTTTTTGCCGTGTTATTTGTTGGCCCTTCAACCTTTTATTATGTTTACGAGTTTTTTCCCTTCCGGACCGTGTCCTTATCGCCCCGTTTTTTTCCGGGTTCTTGTTGGCTGTTCTCCTTGGTAACCCTTTGGCGCTTGCGCCTGAACTGAATGAATGGCAGATAACAGTTGTGCAGGCAAACTTAATTCGCCTGTCACACCTTTAACTCTGTGATATCATTTGACTCATGTTTATCACTTTGAAAATTGGTTCTTGTCTTGCCTTCTATGTCATGGAGCCCGATAAAGGCTTTATATATATGTACTTCCTGCTTCTCCTAAAATAAAAGTTGTTAGTTCAGCGCTTCTGTCTACGTCGTCCTTCTTCTACTCTGTCCGTTGTTTTTGTGCGCTGGTCCTTCGGACTTCAATAACTGGAAGCAGCTGGATGTCTCGCACGAACGCTTCCGACGTCTCCCGTACATGAACAACGGCCAGAAGTCAAGCGCCGCTCGCACTGGAGTCTCTCTCATCTGGCTCCTTCGTGTGGTTTGAAATGCGCGCGAGAAAAAACGTAAACAAAAGTGCAAATAAAAATAAACAAAAGCGCGCCCGGCCAATATGGCGCTGAGTTCGTTTCCGGCTTCAAAAAATGTCACGTGACGGCCTCTCCTTTTTTTTTCCCCTTCCTCCATGGTTCACTGCGTCGCGTGCCGCGGCAGAGAATGTAGACTGCAGAAATGGCGTGCGTTCGGTACTTTCAGCGTCGGGTCCGTTCCAAGGACCTGAAACTGGCGGCCTATTTCACTCTACATAGGGAGATATGCGAGCAGGTCCTCATCACCTCAAACAAGGTAACGAAACGTTTAGGTGGGAAATAGCATGGCTTTAAGCCTAAGCATACTCCTTCAATGGTGGCCGTACTGCATTCGAACGTTTAATTATTGGCGTCTAACTCATGCCTTAATACATTTATTAATTTTGAGTATAGCTTGGGAAGAGGTCCTTTGAATAAAGGGGTTGCGGAATATCTTCTGAATGATTTGAGCATTGTCACCGGTCTTGCAGTTGAGATGGTTCTGTCACAAACGCGCTCGCATTACTCGGTGTCGAAGGACCCATGGGAACCGTCTTGATCGACTGCCAAGCTTACAGGGTAGCTCATTTGACTATGTAAGCCTTTTGCCTTAAGCGAGCTCTAACTTCGATATCAAAGCTGCCGATTTTTACTTCGGTAGTGCTGTTTCATTTTATTGCCACTGCATGCATGTGATGGCCATTCGGCTCCTTTGCATTTACGACGTTTGAATGATCTGTTCAGTATCAGCTCAGTATATGAGGTATTTTGGGAAAGTACAGTGGATCAGTAGTTGTGGTGAACAACAACGGTCCACCGCAATTCTTTCTCCACGTAACTGTGTAATGAAGCGATGGAGTGAACGCAATCTTTTTCGCGCAGTGTGTGTGTGCGTGATGTAATCATGAGTGGATTCATTGGTTTTGTAACGCTACCAGCTAATATTTGTGTGTGTGTGTGTGGGGATCTACCACATTGTAAGCATTTTTCGCTTCACATTAGTATGTAGCCAGAACTCTGGCTGTAACATTCATGGTTAATTATTCTCATACTGCTCAATTTGTGATATGATGCCTTATCTTATTTCCAAGAAGAAAGTTTAAGTTTGGCTTTACCGTTGCTACGTCTGCAGAATAATAGTGTGTGTCCATGGGCAGCATTCTTGGAAGTGTGGCATGAAAAGATGAGGGCAGACTTGCTGCTAAAATAGGTAACAGGAGTGTGTGTGTGTGTGTGTCTTCTATGACTTAGACTGATATTTTGCCGTTGAAGTTTTTTGAAAGCAGTATGTTTGTAAAGGTAACTAACAGCCATTGCTTATTTCTGTTTGAGCACCAGGCAAAATATCATTTCTCAATCACGTGTTGATAGGGGCTTCTGGTGTTAGTAAGCAGTTCATTTGAACAAGATTTACAGTAGACTTTGTGTTTGAAACTGAAGTGTCCAGATCGCTTTAGCAGACAAAAATAGTAGAACACATTTCGGAATGTGTTTCTACATGGTATGCAGACCTGCCATCTAGGTTATTTGGCATCGAAAAGGAATAAAAACCATGGAATTAAATTAAGCAAGAACTCCTGATGCAGAACGTAAGCAAAAAGAAAGGATATAGAGAACCAAGATGACAACATATTGGGTGTCGCATAAAATTGTACTAAGATCTGCACAAAAGTCATTAAGCGTAAATAAATCATCCCTTTGTGAACCGCATGTTTAAAGAAATTGTAGATTGGGCTCGAATAGAATATGCATACATCTGTAATATGACATCGTAATGTTGGGTGCTGAGAGCGATCCCTAGTGCTGCCGGGTACCCACCGGTGATACAGTAGGTACAAGCTTTCCCCTGGCCTGGTGCTTGGCTTCTTCAGGGTGATATGCTTGGGAAATGGGTCTTTGACCCCCCTTGAGCAGACGAGAACACCTTGTGCTGCGGGGCTCTTTGGCCACAGGTGCCCTTGCCATAAACTTTCATCATCGTCATATAATGTTTGGTGTATTTGCCAACAATGACAAGGTAGTGGTCGAACTACCCTTTTTTCAGATGGGGTGGGTATGGTGACCTCGTGTCAAAAGTAGCGATAGTCTGAATTATATCTGCTTGTTTTCATATTCAAGTGTGCTGTGTTCTAGCTGAAAAGTGATATGTTTATTGGTTCCCTTTGAAGCATTATTTTTACTGATATCAATGTTTGCTTGTTTTTTTTTCTTTTTTTTAAAACATGTTCATACTTTTGTACTGGTGGTATGCACTGCCATTCAGCTGTGTTGCAGAACTCCGGTAATCTGATGCTGGTTGCTATACTTTTGCATGCTGCAAGCGAACTCTGGCACTGTCAGTCATTCTTTGCTAGTCAAGTCTCAGTTTCCGCATGGGCACGGTGTTTGTGGGAAGTTTGGCAGGGAGTCCAGACTAAAACTGATGGATGGATGGAAAACTTTAATGAGCAAGCGAGTTTGGACCGTGCAAGGTCTCAGGGCCACCGCACAGCCCTCACATTACGCGCATGTGTCCAGGCCACGTAGGGCCATGGCACTGGCACCCCGGTTCACACAGCGAAGTTGCGTGTCCGGGTCCGGCGACGCAAGGAGGGCCTCCCATTCCTCCCATGTACCGATGGCGGGCTGTCCCTGCGGGGGAGGATCGGCAGGGCAGCCGAAGAGGATGTGGTCCAGGGTGGCGTGCGGAGCTCCGCAGAGAGTGCACTCTGGGGAAACATGGCGGAAGTAGGAGAGACGCTGAGGGGTAGGAAGAGTTCGGGTCTGGAGTCGCTTCCAGAGGATTTGTTGGGAATGGGATAGGCGGGGGTGGGGAGGGGGATAGAGTCGACGGGCAAGGCGTGCTTGTTGAGTTAATTCTGAAAACGTGTGTGCCCGCTCCCTCGAGAAATCCCGGCTGGGGTCGCCATTTGCCCGGCAAATAAGTCCTCGGGCTATGTTATCGGCGGCCTCATTTCCGGGACTGCCAGAGTGAGCCGGCACCCACACGAGCTCAATACGCCTATCGGGATTTAGGGTGCACATTCTCAATATCTGCCACGCGGGGGGATGGACGCGTCCGCGGGTGAAGTTAAGAACGGCTGTTTTGGAATCGCTAAGTATACGAAGGTTACAGACTCAAAACGGATTGACAAATGGGGCAGAGAGATGAAAATTTGGTTGCAGGTTAGGTTCTTGCTTTCAAAACAGAAGCTTGGAGGGTGATCAAAGACAGTGGTTTTTCTGTCAGTGTCAAAGTGGAGGGCCGTCTGGTTGCAACACATTCGCAACTCAGGGCCACTCTACACCGCCTGTAGGGCTGCTGGGTACTCATCTGTTTTCTAATGGGTGCAAGCTTTCCCTGGCCTAGTGCTTGGCTCCCTCTGGGGTGAAATGCTGGAAAAAGGAGGTCTATCTCATGCAGCCTAAACACATTAGCCACGGCACCCATTAAAAATTTTATTTCACGTCTGTGGTCTGCACTCTATAGCAAGTAGGCCAAATATGTACTTAAGCTAAGCTTCTGATTCCCACGCTGTGTGACATGTGATATAATTTTAATTTAAAATGGCCTGTGTACTTATGACGTGCTTCCTGATTATGTAGGGCAACCGGACTTGCTTAAATAAGAGGCTGTCATCTCATCTTGTGTTGGAGCTAGAATTGACTCATAAAATTTGTTCGGAGTTGTTGTGATCCAGGTAAGCAGTGCAGAACCTGTCTGCAGCAAGGCAACGGACGAAAGCCATGAGTTCATGTTTCAGTGGTGCATTTCCTCTGCTGGTGCACGATTTGCTATCATGATGCCCTGTGACCACTTTCTGTGTAAAAGATCTGGTCCCATGTGGGGGCAAGTGTCCACTATTGTGGCCATGCATGTGTTGTGTTCGTGGAGGACTTCCCCATCACACTGTAGCAGCCATGTAGTCAGCAGCTTTTCTGAGTACAACTTGCTTGGCACAGAACTAGTAGTGAGTTGCTAAGGTCTTTAGCTGTGGATGTTTTGCTTCGGTTTTGGAAGCAAGAACCTGGGTTTTTTTTGGGGGGGGGGGGGGTGATATAAATACGTTCTCCCCGCTTAATCGTGGCTGACACAGTTCAAAGCTGCCCGGACCCCACCCCGTGATCCCGTATGCTACCGAGCGCACGCCAACCACGACGGGCCTTGCTCTGAGGAACAAAGGAACGGCACACCGGCTGACACAAACAGGCATTTATTGCTACAGCAACAGTAACGCCTGCTAGCAACAAAATACACTAATGAATCGAGGTCGTCCAACTCACCAGCAAGGTTACGAGCGAATGTTCACCCGCTCTAGGGCAAGGGATATACTCCGTGGCCGGACGGGACAAGATACGAGAGCAAGTCTTCCCGCCGCTTCCTCGCCCCGCTGGCGAAGAGCGGAGCCACAAGTGACACGTCCGCTCGCGCCGACGATCCCAGCCGAAGAGCGTAATGCTGTAAGCTACGTCCCACGCGCGCGTGCCCAAGCAGTCTCTGTGGTGCCCTCCCTTGTTAGTTACGGTAACTAACCAGGGAATATGCCCCTCCCTTGAGGCGATGCTGTTGCTGCACGGTGCATCACGGGAAAGCCTACAAATGGGACTACAGGGCAGGTCCACAAACCGAACCTAGGGAAAAATTTTTATCATTGCACTTTTCTCTGGACCGGTGTGAGCAGCCGTAAACTGTGCTGTTTACAGTTAGGTAGCCATATACCTGACCATTTCTTCTGTTTTGGCAGAAGCAGAAAAGGTGTGGCATTGTGTGAAGCACATTAGTTTCCTCTCGCAGATGACCCTAACAAACCCCAGCTGTGAAATGGTACGAGACTCGACGAGGTTTATTCTGCCAGCTATTAAATAACTTAAACACACTAATTTGCTGTTTTTTGTTTTTATTTTCTATTAACCTCACTTATTAATGTCACATCTTGACATGATGCAAAATGTGCTAGCCCAGCACAAGGCAGAGGGACCTCTCTCCTACATATTTGTCCAACAATAGATTTACTAAGTCTTCAATGGAATGTGTAGTCCAGCTGAGAAATCGCCACGGCATCAGTCATTTCAGCAAACACCAGGATGCACTTACACAGATCGCACGTTTCACATCATGTACAATCCTCGATCAGGGAAACACCATAATGCAAACGCTTGGCCTTCGATAAATTCTACACTTGGTAAAGTGTTATTGCATCTCTGGGCAGCCAAAAATATCGACTTAAAACACTCCGCAAGCATCACAGAGGGTGAAATACATCTACTGCACGCTTGGTGCATCATGTGTCATTTGTTTACTGTATCCGATATGTGCTAGTCCCATATTTGCTTTGTGATTGCGATTCATGAAAGTGGGCTGAAAAGCACCACAGAAATATGCAGCACTATACTGCACAAGCAAAGTCCTAACAGTGGTTTCTAGTAATCAAGTTAATTGCTTACCGACCTTTAAGCAAGTGCCAAAACTTTTGGTGGATCTCGTTTTTATGCATCGGAATGCTTGAAATAGGAAGTGAATAAAAGCAATTAGATACCAGCAAAATTAGATAACTAAGAACAAATTTGGCACCAACCAGAAGAAAGTAAACTTGCTTTGAACAATGCAATTGCAATCTTTTCACATGTCTTCAGGACTGTTTCATTAAATCTGTGGAAATATCTACATGATTGTACACCCTTTTACACGTACACTTGAACAAAATTGCTGATGTGTGCCATGATGCTGTGAAGGCTGCTACTGTCCTGCCACTCTACTTGTTGGTGTGAGAGAACATTGAAGAGATGGTAATGAAACGTAACACACCTTTTTTAATAAAAACACATAACCCAGTGGCTATGTTAGGTATACAATATGTGGTCACATTTGAAGGATGCTCATTTTTGAGTTGTGCTTTGGCATCACCAAAGTTTCAGCCCGACCTTTAATCTTGTTTTGCATGATTTCCTGTGTTGAATTAAGGTTGGTAAGTCTCGGGATTACCAGTAATACCATGCTTGATTCTATTAGGTTGATGGGGTTTCAACGTTCCAACGAGACTCAAACTATGAGATGCCATAGTAGAGGGCTCTGGATTAATTTCTATCACCTGGATTTCTTTAGCGTGCACTGACATCGAACATTACATGGGCCTCAAGCATTTCTCCTCCATCGAAATGCGACCGCCACGGCCACGATTGAACCCGCTTCTTTCGGGTCAGCAGCCAAGCACCACAACCACTGAGCCACCACGGCGGTTTCTTTATTCTTTTATTGCAAAAAGTCCCACTGCTGTGACTCGACTGCTTTGACGTTTGGCTGCTAACACCAAGGTCGTAGAATCAAACCGGCCGCATTTTAGTGGAGTTGAAATGCAAAAGCACCTGTGAGCTGTGAAAGTATAGTGCATGTTAAGAAACCCCAGGTGGTCTAAATTAATCCACAGCCCTTCACTGTGGCTTCCCTCTTTGCCCATGTGTCGCTTTGGGATGTTAAGCCCCAGGTAAAATACAAAGCAGTATTAATATAAGGCAATTTTTTTCATTCCAGCATAATTTGAATACATTTTACCCAGTTGTGTCAGTTCCTTTAGGTCATTAGTGTGGCTTGTTGATGCATGGTTCATGAAGAAACTGTAGCACAGCCGAAGACTGCAGGCAAAGTGAAAGACACGAACACCATGAGCACTAACTTCCAGCAAATTGTAAGACAGTAGTGATACCCGCAAGAATTTCGATAACTGCATCTGGTCAAGTGATTTTTTTGCCGGCCACAGTTGGCTCACAACTCTCTAGTGAAATGCCGTTTTTCAATGAGAACAGGAAGTGCCTTCAAAATAGGAAAGCAATGCAGTGAGGGTTATTGAAATACGAGAATACAAAGTGTTGCTCACTTCACGTGCCACCCAGTTGGCCTGCATGAAACTGTTATGTGCTGTAACATCAGATGTCCAAGCCAGGCACAAGCTATTAAAGTTGTTGATGCTCTTTTGCAAATGGTGAGGCACCATTAGCATGAGAGGTGGAAAACTGTTTCAAGGCTAACTGTATGGTGGCACCATCTTTTAAGTATTGTGGCAAAGGCTCATGTGATCAATGGGAAAAGTGATTTGCTTTTGTTTTCAGTGATTGGCTGGAAAATTAACCGTTTTTCAGACACGGTAAAGTTGCGCAGAAATTAATGCACACAAGGCAAGGTACAGGACGAGCGCAACACTGACATTTGGTTTTATTGGAAGTTTGCAAACATATTTTCCAGAAAAAGATATAAATCAAGCATGCGCAGCCAGAAAACAGGTAACACTGGCTGTGCATGCTTTTTCTCTTAAGTATGTGCTGGCGAACTTTTAATACAATCTTGTCAATGTTGTGCCCGTCCTACACCCTGCTTTGTTTTTGTTTTTTTTTTTCGTGCAACTTTGCCATGTGTGAAAAGCTGTGAATGTTGCAGCTAATCAGAGAAAACAAAAGCTAAACCGCTTTTTCCATCGAACACGAGTCTTTGTTCCTATAATCAACAGATTGCGTTGTGCATGCGCAGCCAGAAAACAGGTAACACTTGCTGCACATGCTCGATTTTTATCTTTTTTTCTCAAATATGTGCTTGCAAACTCTTAATAAAATCAGTTGTCAGTGTTGCGCTCATCCTATACCCTGTTCCCTGTCTAGTGTGTTATTTTCGCGTGGTTTCACTAGTCTGAAGAATTACACTAACTAGCCCGACATGTCCAATTCATTCAACGTTTTTTCTGATTTGCCTGATTAAAAGTGATGTAACAGCACCGGCATTTTGTGCAGGTGTAAATGAGGGCAGAAATAACTTCATTTGTGATTTTCTCATCAGTACAATCTCCTTTTCACCTCGAAGAAGTGCTAGTGTACTCCATTTCATACATAGCAGTCAACGCTACGGAGGCCGCGGAAGTAGTGCACCCGCAACAACCATATTACTCCGCCTGTATCATTAGTTCTTCTCGAAGCCTCAGATTGTTTGGAGAAAACAAAGTGGTATGAAATAAAGCGCTAACATTCGGAATCACGATCGAAGCTGTGAAGCGCTAGTGTCAGTGGAGAAGTTTTCAGATTACCGCGTTCCTTTTGTTCGCACTGCAGGACTTGGAAGAAATATGCCTGCCACGGCCCAATGTTGCCATATTAGTAAACACTATGCATTGCAAGAAAATGCCATAGAGTGGCTGGCTTCCAGAGCCTCTGGGCTTTCATCTAAGACCCGCATACATGTTCAAGATGTTGCTTCAACGAGTTACAAAAATAATTGTTTCCCGTTTGTTCTGAGTGTCCGTTCACGTTATCTCCGAAGTTAGCTGTGCCAACTACGCAGAAGTTCATTTTGTCACTTATAATGCGACGTTGTAAAGGGCACAGTGATGCGATTGCAGTGCTGAGAACATCAGTCAGGGCCAGCCATGAAGCTTTAAAATCCGGTAGCGGGGAGAGGAGGTTCGTGGTACTCTGAAAACTTATCTAGTGACTCTATGAGGTGCTCAGCATTCGTGTCCTCTGGATATAATTTTCGCTGACTGTGCACTTCTTTTTAGGTGCAGATCGAGTCAGAGCGATTTGTCTTACCAGCCACACATTTTACCACGTCATTCTTTGTTTTTTAGTGAAGGAAATGCCGCAGTAATGCTTGTATGTCGGTGGACACCCGAACCACGCCATAAGGGAAGGGAGGAAGTTGGGAGTGAAAAAAGAGGTGCTGTAGTTGAGGGCTGCGGAATAATGTGCACCTGGGGATCTTTTAATGTACACTGACATCGCACAGCAAATGGGCGCTTCTGCGTTTTGCCTCCGTTGAAACATGACCGCTGCGGCCGGGTTCAAACCCGGGAACTCCGGCTCAGTAGCTGGGCACCCTAACCACTGAGCCACCACGGTTGGTCATGTCATTCTTCCTTCTTGAAGTCTCTATCAGTCGCAGGATGAAAATATGGCAAGAGGCAAAACGAAGTGCTGGAGGTTGCCAATCGGGGTACTTGATATTTGTTGCAATGAAATATGCCTGTGTTCACTTCGTACAGCAAACTACTTTTTGAATGTGGACTTAGCCTGCGTGAGCAGGCAAACTAGCTTTGGCAGAGTTGACTGCTATATATGAAACTAAGTATAGTCTCAGGTTAGCATAGCTTATTAGTGTCGATTTTCCTTTTAGTGTCCTGTTAAAGGGGTCATGACATGTTCTAACAAATCGTGGTTTCACGTTACAACTGCTAGCCACGATGTCATTATGCGTACTTAAAAATGAAGTAGGGCCCTGTGCATGCATTTGAGCTAGAAATTACTATTAGAAGTTATCGGCTCTGAGCCCCTCCCCCTGGCAGTGACGGCCATATTGGAGCAGCCCGAGTTGCGGCATGACCTGATAGTTCCGTCTGCTGCAAAACTGCGTGCATGTGTGCGTGCCCTTAACAGTTTTTCTAGCCCTTATCAGCTTTTGTGCAGATTTGACGTCTGTAGTTAGTACCTGAACCTGCTAATGCAGGACAGAACCTTCTCTCTTCCACCTTGGTCTTTTTGAAAAAAAAAACATGCAGCGCTATTTGACCTCTTTATTGGTTGCATTTTGATAATTGTTAACCTTTCTTTTAGATTTCTTAGCCCATTCTGAAGATTCTAGAGTTTCATCCTGGCAGACAAATGTGGTTTCTAAAGCCAACTATCATATTATTCTTTTCCTCCTTTTTTTTTTACCACCGTGGTGGCTAAGTGGTTTATGGCGCTCGGCTGCTGACCTGAAAGACCTGGGTTCGATCTCGGCTGCTCCGGTCTAATTTTGATGGAGGTGAAATTCTAGAGGCCCGTGTACTGTGCTTTGACACTGCACGTTAAAGAACCCCAGGTGGTTGAAATTTCCGGAGCCGTTCACTATGGCGTCCCTCACAGCCTGAGTCGCTTTGGGACGTTGAACCCTCATAAAACCTCTTTTGTCTTAATTTTTTTATTGTACTTCGACATCGTACCAGCATAGTGCAAAAGAGGTGAATGCTGGCTGGGCTTGTTGTTTTGTTTGAAAGAAAATGTTGTAAAATGGGAATTGCATTCATTGCACTTCTGGGATCTTTTCTTTTTCATGCCCTGTAAATTTTGGATCATCTGTTTGTCCATTTAATTTTTTACTTGCATGGCAAGCATTAAATGTGTGCTTCTCTTATTTTCAGCCACCCCAGCAGATACTGCTGGCTCTGCAGGCAGAGTTGGCGATTCCGGAGCATGGTTCTTTTCATGCACGGTTGCAGGTTCTTGATCGCCTGTCGGTGTCCTTTTGCCCTAGTGAAGAACTCTACCAGGAGGCGTTAAACATCCTTCTGGTCAGTTGCACCAAAGCCCCATTTTGATCGTTTTTATTCTCTCTTTCTCTCTCTGCTATGGCTGTTAACATGCGCAATCTTTTAAGCAGCCTTGTCTCTACCGGAGACGTACTAGCGGATACGTATACTGGTTTACCGGACCCCTCCTGCGCAAGCGCAGTGGCTCCCCCTGACCCCAACAGTGCCACTGCGCATGCGCAATAGGGGGTCCGGTAAACCGGTATACGTTTTTGCTAGTACATCTTTGGTATGATAAAAACGTCTGATGTGTACAGTCAGTAAACTTTCATCAACGCGTGATGGGACCTTGCAAAATCTGGTCAGCATGTTGAAACTTCACTTTAACACAAGTGCCCGATATATCAGGCTGTTTAAAAGCATATAGGCGCTATCTAGGTGGGCACAGGACTGTCCATAATGGGGCGGGCTGAGACACTTTTGTCACAATATAATCTATGTCCGTAATGGGGGTGGGGGGGGGGGGGGGGCAGAGTTCATTGTAGTGCCTGCTCCTGTGTTCTGGGTAGCAGAGGACAATATGGTACAAAATATTTATACCCCGTCCCCATGTCTATTAAGGGGGAAGCTGCCACCCCCCCCCCCACCCCCCACACACGCACACTCTCTGTGCACACCTATGGGCGTTATCAATGAACTAATAATGAGATGAGCCCAGATGGGGAGGAGTCAGGAAGCAGATTTTAAAAGCGAAAGCTTTTACAAGTTACGTCAAAGTGATTTTGTCGTTGCTTCACATTTTACCTTGTCCTTGCTGTGCTGCTGCCACAGCAACACATCACATGACATCGTCACGCCGCCGAGCAGAGTCTTCGCTGTTGCTCTGCCGGGGCTCCACAGCTGCGGAGTGACCGCTTCCTGACCACATGACCTAGCCGAGCCTCAGCTGGATAAAAAAAATTAGCTACGATTTAACTACTGTTGAACCTGGTTAGAGAGCAAAACCTGTGGTGTATCGGACAAGTAGACACAGCTTAGTGTCAGTAACGTTGAGTGCATTCCGC